>JAKTVG010000001.1:196669-441406 GCA_030557085.1 Candida gigantensis
CGAGATAATTGACTCATTTGATGAGATACAAAAGGTTTGGGGGGGGGGGGGGTGAACTGTTGAAGAATTCAATTGGTACGTTGATATTGGGAGTTGTAAACTTTTTTTTTCCGTACCAGCATTATTTCGATGTCTGGTCACGTGTAACGGAGTTTTGCAACAGCAAATAGAATACAGGAACAATACCATATTACAGAACGTGTTGACTCGATCTAGCTAGTAGCTACTAAGTAAGTGGTTGCTTTATTGCAGGAATGGCTTCTATATTCCTACTTCTTGGTACCAAAAATTGAAGAGCATAATATTTACATTCAAATATTTTCCAAAATCTTAAGAAATTTGGACGAGATGTAATCAAAGTCACTACAACCTATATCTACCCAGCTAAGTACATTTGCATCCAAGAGAGAGAGAGAGAAACAAAGGGAACCCCCAGATTAACTTGCACTTCAATCATTTGGTCTCAAAGTTGAAATGTAGGGAGATTTTTTTCTGAAAGTTACGTCACCAATATTGGCAAGAGTAAGAATATTCGCAACGGTCACCCGTTGATACTGCATGTCAATACTTGTCAACAAAGTATCTTCTGTTGCAGATGATGGGGATCTAAGTCCAGGGGGGGGCGGTGGCAAAAATAAAAATATAATTACTAAATCTATGGTTGTGAATAAAATGATGGATAGGAATTGTGTATTTCCGGATTATACATAGATTTGACATCTATAGTGCGGTGTTTTGGGTGGGTGCCGTGCGGTACAGTGCAGCACGGTACGGATAAGGAGGAGGAAGAGGAGGCATCGAAGGAAAAAAAATAATATGTAAGGAAATTAAGGCGTGATTTATTTATTTATTTATTTATTTATCTAAGTTGATCTGTCTGTTACTTGTTATCCACCACACGCACCACAAAACACACCTTCCGACAGAGAGACAGGGGGAGAAACTTATACTGATGGACACCAACACCCTTAGCGTATCAACAGACCTTAAGACTATAATGTAAAGAATCTTCGTCAATCAACAACACAACCATACCAGTTGTATGTTTGTTAATAGGAAGTTTAAAACACAATCAATGCACACTACGAGGGGTATTGCGTAATTGATTTTGATTTTAGACAGGAATTTCTCTTTTCGCTTTGTTGTAAATTTCATCTCCTACCACCACCACTGTCGACCGACCAACCAACCAACGCCCAACGCGAGGCAGCCCAGTAAGGAGAAGCAAGGAAGATTTCCAATTTAACAATTACTTTTCACTTTGTTCTTTTTATCAACCCTTTCCCACTTCATAATCTAAGACCATTTAGTATTAAAAGAACAAGTAATTACTTTTTTCTTACAACACACACTCCTTCCTTCCTTCTTCATACACATTCATCACTTTTCTTTCTTTCTTTATTTCTGGTAGGAAAAAGGAAGGACACACACACACACACAAACATACCACCACCGCACTGCCCAAAGCGACAGCTTACAAAACAAAAAACAGAAACGGAAACAGAAACAAAAAAAGAAAAAAAAAAAAGACAAGAATTTTAAATTCCTCTCCCTATTTCTCAACACATCAACCAGTTCACCAATTACAATTCGTATCTTATACCATCCATTCTAATCTCATTTACTATCATCACCAAATACCACAAAATGAGTTCACCCACTAGCATAGAAGATATGGAAATCATCCCAGACACAAGCAACACTATAAAAACTTCGCATGTTTTGAAACAGGAATCGTCTCCCGATAGCAACACTGATACGAATATGGAAGGTGAAATATACAACAATAACAACAACGCAAACAATCATCACACCACCAATCAATTAAATCTTTACGATAGTGATTTTGTCATGGATAACGAATATAACGACTATGAAGAGTTGAGGAAGACTCTTGTCAACAAAAGAAGACTATCTAGTATTAAACGCCCTCATGGTCCGTTTTTAGATATTACTAATCAAGTCGATAAACGTTCCATTTTGAGATTACCTACTGAAATATTGTTACAAATATTCCATTACTTGGAAAGAAAGGATTGGTACTCTTTGCTAACTACGTGTTCCGAAATTGCTGATTTAATTATTGAAATGTTATGGTTCCGTCCTCATATGCAGAATGATTCAGCATTTAAAAAAATCAAAGAAGTCATGGAAATACCTAAAGCAACAACCCATTGGGATTATCGTCAATTCATTAAAAGATTAAACTTGTCCTTTATGACAAAGTTGGTTGATGACGAATTATTGAGTTTATTCATTGGGTGCCCTCGATTGGAGAGATTGACTTTGGTTAATTGTGCTAAACTAACGCGTTCCCCAATAACACAAGTGTTACAAGGTTGTGAACGATTACAATCCATTGATTTGACAGGTGTCACTGACATACACGATGATATTATTAATGCATTGGCATACAATTGTCCGAGATTACAAGGATTATACGCACCGGGATGCGGTAATGTTTCTGAAGAAGCTATAATCAGACTATTGAGATCGTGTCCAATGCTTAAACGTGTCAAGTTCAATTCAAGCAACAACATAACCGATGAAAGTATTTTGGTAATGTATGAAAATTGTAAATCATTAGTTGAGATTGATTTACATGCATGCGAAAAAGTCACAGATAAATATTTAAAGAGCATATTTTTGGATTTGACGCAATTAAGAGAGTTTAGAATCAGTAATGCCCCTGGAATAACCGATAAATTATTTGAATCAATCCCCGAGGGACATGTTTTGGAAAAATTAAGAATCATAGATATAACTGGTTGTAATGCAATTACCGATAAATTGGTTGAGAAGTTAGTTTCATGTGCACCAAGATTAAGAAATGTTGTTTTATCAAAATGTATGCAAATCACTGATGCATCATTAAGGGCATTGAGTCAACTAGGTAGAAGTTTGCATTATATTCACTTGGGCCACTGTGGCTTGATTACAGATTATGGGGTTGCGGCATTGGTAAAATATTGTCATAGAATACAATATATTGATTTGGCTTGTTGTTCTCAGTTGACGGATTGGACACTAGTTGAATTGGCCCATTTACCGAAATTAAGAAGAATAGGATTGGTTAAATGTTCGATGATTACAGATTCAGGAATTTTGGAGTTGGTTAGACGACGTGGCCAACAAGATTGTCTTGAAAGAGTCCATTTATCATATTGTACAAACTTGACAATCGGACCAATATATTTATTATTGAAAAATTGTCCAAAATTAACCCATTTATCACTTACAGGTATTTCATCATTTTTAAGAAGAGAAATAACTCAATATTGTCGTGATCCACCATCAGATTTTAATGAACATCAAAAATCTTTGTTTTGTGTTTTCAGTGGTCATGGAGTTAATCAGTTGAGAAATTATTTAAATCAAGTTGTTGAAGAAAGAAGTTATCAAATTGATCAAGGGGATATTCAAACATTATTTCAAGAACGTAGAAGAAGATTTTTGAATGGTGATTTTGATATGGATGATGAAGAAAGGAATATTTGGGAAAGAAGACCTGGATTAGGCGTTGCTGGTGACATGGGACATCCAGACATGACAGAGATTAATCGTGAAATATTTAGGGAACTTAATGAAGGTAACATGGGTCCTGATGAAATGAGAGAACATTTTCAGAGATTGATAAGAACTCATCATCAACAAAGATTGCTAGAGCATCAGAATCGATTAAACCAACGTGCTGCTGCCCAGCAACAACAACAGCAACAGCAAGCACAAAATACTATAGTTAATAACCCACAGAATGCTCCACACATTGAACAACCTGCTGTATTTCCCAATGGGGATATTCGAATAATGCCTGTGACTATTGATGAAGATGAAGATGTAGAAATGGAAGAAGCAGTAGATTTGTTTCCAAGAAATAACTAAGAGTTGATCTATATACATATATATCATTTATTATTATATTTAATTAATATTTGTATTGCATATACTAAATATGTTGTGATTTTTTTTTAAATCCTTTGTTATATTTACTTAATTAGTTCCAAATTGTACTTTCAAAAATCTACTAATTTTGTTAGTCGGGTTATAGCCCTAAATGATATTAAGTGCACGTGCGAAGAATTGTTACAAATATTTGTTCCCAGTTATTGTTGCCTCTCACTGTAATTTTTTTTTTAACTGTCGCACACCCACAATGTTAAGCGCACCTAAAACGAGAACTTCCCATCATAATAGAAACAGTTTACCTGCATATTGGTACACTCCATAGTCTGTTCGCACTTTTACCAAAGGTGTGAAAAAAAAATTTGAGAGAATGCTTTTTTCCTTAATATTATACTTTTTAACTACAAACTAACGGAAAATGTATGTGAGAGATTAGATAGATAGATTGATCAAGATCTATTAATGTGTGATTAATGATATAATGTGATATGATATGATATGATTTAAATGGAGAGGAGTTGATATATTATATATTGTCATTAGAATTAAAGATTGATGGAATGAGATTCCAGTGTAACTTTGGGAGTGAAAAATTTTTGAAATGAAGATGAGAATGGACTTATTACTAGTTAAGTGTTTTGATAAACAAGAAAAGAAAACATGCATTGCAAAGTATAAGAGATGTATATAATGTGATAACTAATGGGCCAGTTATATTTAGAGTTCCCATAAATCAAGACTGTGGACAATGAAAAATCATCATACCTTTAGATTCATCATCATCATCAACACCACACATTATTTTTTAATTGACGTATTGGGAATACTAACATTATTTTTTAATAATAGGACTAAAAGAACAAAGAAGGTAGGAATCACCGGTAAATTTGGTGTCAGATATGGTTCATCATTAAGAAGACAAACCAAGAAATTGGAAGTTCAACAACATGCCAAATATGACTGTTCATTCTGTGGTAAAAGAACTGTTCAAAGAGGTGCTACAGGTATCTGGAGTTGTAAATCTTGTAAGAAAACCGTTGCTGGTGGTGCTTATACTGTTTCTACTGCTGCTGCTGCAACTGTTAGATCTACTATTCGTCGTTTAAGAGAATTGGCTGAAGCTTAAGTTTACATATATATATTTTTTATTGATATATTTATCACATTTTTAATGTATTTTTAGTTTTGGTTTTTTTTAAATAATTTGATTTTTCTTTTATAAGAAAAGAATAGAGAAAGCAATATTTTAATGACAGGATAGATAAAGAGTTTTCATTGTATTTTGTAAATTTTAATCTTCGCTTTGATTTGGGGTTTGGGTTTGGGTTTGGGTTTGACTGGCGCAGGTTTGCATCGTACTGCAAATTGTTTTTCTGTGCGGTATTACGCCCAGGGCTGTTTTGTTTTTTTTTGGCACCCGCAAGACAATCAACCCCAAGTTTACCCATCAATCTATGAAACAAGATTCTCTTTATCATATAACAAACAAAGCTAGATTAAAAAAGTACAGGGATCATTAAGAGAGGTATCTAACCATCAACTTAATAAAACGAGTTTACAACTTGCAAGTAACTGAATTCTTCTGCATGCTTTTGCTCTTGCTCTTGTTGCCTGAATGTACATGAATAATAAAGGGATTGTAATTCTACAAAATTTAACCCCTTAGTTCTAGTTTAGAAAGAATTTTCTTAGTTTTCATTTTACTATTTCATTTGCTTTCGTTGAGTGAACCACGGGGGTGGTGTGGTGGGTGAGTTGATGGGGTTAGGTATTAAATTTCATATGGATATATTGTGCTTCAAATTAGTATACATCAGAGATTCTATCAATTCCTATCCTATTCAAAAATTTGCAAACCGGATCGTCGGTTTCTTTAATTAATTTACGTTTTTTCATATTCGTAATCAAGATCAGGTGTAGTTGCAACGACGACAAAGATATAAAGTCGGGTCTGTAAAGACATCACATATATGTTCATCGTTATGTCCATATAAGAACGCTAATATATGTTGAATCTTTAATGTGTGTTCTCCATGAGGAGGATAAATATGATGTTGAAGCCCGGCATAGAGGATCCAGACCATTTTGATTAAATGACAAGGAAGTAATCCAGTAACATATTTGTCTGCTAAGTTTGGATCTACTTCCCATTACACTCAAATATGATCCAGGATCAAAATGCTAATCTAATCAGTATGACCACTTTTGAAAAAGTTTAAATGTCCCAGTCAAAACCACGTTGAAAAAATCCTGTATTGGTCCAAAATGTTGATTTGCGATTGTCAAACATTGTCATACGTGAAGAAGCCTAATGAAATGATGGAGAAAGCACTCAACCAAATCATGGATGTTTTGTCAAGATCGGGTGTAACTGCGGCGGCAGCTAAAAATTTTAAGACGACGTGAAAACACTTTATCAACATGCTCATCATTGTGCCCATATATGAACGCGATAATGTGTTGAATCTTTAGGGTATGCTCTCCCAAAGGAGGGTAAATATGATATTGATTCAATTTTGTTATTTGAAAGATAAGTCGTAACTATAACCATGAAATTTCAAAACATGTCAAACATTATGAGATCAAGAAATAATTTCCTCCAGGCACAGGAGTTGATAACTAATTATTCCTTCTATGACTACTTCAGACTGTTGTTATACTACAAAAAACTTTTACCTCATCCCTGACAATAAAATTAGGGAAACCTTTGGAAGTTGTTGCAAAAAAAGGTGAAAAAGTACATTATTGGGCAAATTTGGAAATATCTATTATTGATATTCCATTTGAGATGAAGATGTTGGTACACCCAAATGTACCTATTGATACTATTATTATGGGGGACGCAGTTCTTGGAAGAACACCGAGATGTCGTCAGTTTTGATGACAATGATGCTAAACCTATCTCACTAGCTACTGGATCACATCGTCACATATTCCCTTTCTATCAATCATCCATAAAAACGGCTGATTGTTCAACCCAAGTAGCTTTAACTATAATCCCAAAATAAGTCCAACTAATCATTCATAGTTGATATTTTGATGCTTTCTTGTGAATTTGGAGAAATTATTATGTAATCAAGTCCCAAATTGATAGTTTATATTTCTTCAAAATAGTAGTATTTTTCAAAAGGTGTATAGTTGTTCAATCTTCTAATAGGATAGTAAGAGTCAATATAAAATATCGAGTAAAAGCATTATAATGAGAAACAACGACGATCCTTCTTTATGATACTCTTTAAATGATAAAACACTAATTAAAATTTGGTTTTAACTGTTCTTAAAAATACGGTAGTTTTGACACCAGCTGAGCTTTACTATAGCAATATATTTTTTGTTTCTTTATTGATCAAATTCATTATTACAAGCACCGTTTCCTGGTTCTCTAATCGTAATTTCACCTCAACCGTTTCATTCATTACCGAAGGCAAGTGCAAAGCTTCATTGGTGACAAGTATGTTTCTTTCTTGGACACAACCTCCACTTTCCAACCATCTCTCCGTTAACCACTGGACCTAACTAAAGGTTGCTATAACTGGTGGGTTACTGGTAAAATACAAATCAAGGGGAGGTGGGTGGGTTCTTGGGGGGTTATTTTATATTGATCAAATAATAGTAGTGTAAATAATACTAAATAATTTTTGGTTGCGCGATAGCACTTGAAATAAACAGCAGGCATGATAGTACATTTTTGAACCACTGATCATTATTACATTGATCCCCATCATACCAGTAACCCACCAATTAAGAAACACGCACTTCCTTTCTGATGTCAGAAGCAATAATACCATTTGAATTCCCCAAGATATATTCATTCCCACCATTATATACCCAACAACCAAACACAACGATTTTAAACCAACAACTAGATTCATGGCAAACCATAATCCTACAATATTGTGAACATTATAAAATCACTTCATTAACTATTGAAGCCAATCCTTTATATTCTCAATTAGATATTCCATTAATATCTTTACCTTCAATTTTCAATAATAAATCAATAAATCGTCGAGTTAATGCCGATTTCCAAAAATTGATAATGAAACATTTGATTCATTGTAAAAAAGCCGAATTTATAAATCCTAAAAAACCAGAATTAGGAGTGTTTATATATTGGAGATCTTTAATTAATTGGGGGAATATATTATACCTGTATATAGATGATTCTGGTCAAAAGGGAACAGTTTTGACTATTTATGAATTGACGAAAAATGAAGATGGTGGTGTCCCTGAAGAATTATATAATTTGGATGATGTGTTTTTAGTTAAGATTTTGAAGGATTATTTAATCAAACAGGGGAAAGCTCAATTGTTAATGGATGAAAATAATGAAATTGGTGGGGTTAAGATAGTTTAATATGTATATATATATATCTATTAGAACTTGGATCCAGTGTAGAATTAAAGAGGTGGATATATGGGTTTTGCCATTTCTTTCTTCAATTCATGGGAATGTGCCATGAAGGATTAAAGATAAAATAGGCAGATATTAACTATTTTCAAGGCTAGAATCAAAGGTACCTTTTTGAAACGAAACTGTTATTATATTTATTTTGCCTCTGTATTGAAAAGGTGTATACCCTAGCCAACATATACACGTATAAGTAGATATATATTACCACATTGGGAAGTCCTAGCTTTTAGGCATCTCCATTGCCATTCCCATTGCAATGCGCAAGGCAGGCAAACAAACAATCTCATCGAATTTTTCTTTTTCTTTTTCTTTTTTTTTTCGAATCAGTCACTTTTTAACTTCTTCTTTCTTTTCTTCTCTTTTTTGTTTCTTCCCGCTTAAATCAATATATTTAAGAGGGCAAAGTGTGTATTTATCTAATTAGTAAAATATCCTAATCTGTTTCAAATTAACTAACTAATAATCACCATCATCAGCTTTTTGGTTTTTAATTTTTAATATATTTTTTGGAACGTGTGGTATATATATACAATCAGACGTGTTTTCCCATCCCAAGCAAAAAAATTTTATTTGATTTTAAAATCATAAACAAGTGTTTTACTTTTTACGTTTGTTTTCTTTTCCTTTCTTTTAAAAAATTCAATATTTAAAATCCAAAAAAAGTCATGAAATACGTTGTTGTTTCCGGTGGTGTCATCTCAGGTATTGGTAAAGGTGTTTTAGCCTCATCCACTGGGTTATTATTCAAGACCTTGGGATTAAGAGTCACCTCAATCAAAATTGATCCTTATATGAACATTGATGCAGGTACCATGTCACCATTAGAACATGGAGAATGTTTTGTTTTAAATGATGGTGGAGAAGTTGATTTAGATTTAGGTAATTATGAACGTTATTTAAATATTACATTAACTAAAAATCATAATATTACTACTGGTAAAATTTATCTGCATGTTATTGAAAAGGAAAGAAATGGTGATTATTTAGGTAAAACAGTACAAGTTGTTCCACATATTACTAATGCTATTCAAGATTGGATTGAAAGAGTTGCTCTTATTCCTGTTGATGATACTGGATTAGAACCAGAAATTTGTATTGTTGAATTGGGTGGTACTGTAGGAGATATTGAAAGTGCACCATTTGTTGAAGCATTGAGACAATTTCAATTTAGAGTAGGAAGTGAAAATTTTGCATTGATTCATGTTTCTTTAGTTCCTGTTATTCATGGTGAACAAAAAACAAAACCAACACAAGCTGCAATTAAAGATTTAAGATCTTTAGGTTTAACTCCTGATATGATTGCTTGTAGATGTCAAGAAGAATTAGAACATTCTACAATTGAAAAAATTGGGATGTTTTGTCATGTTGGTCCAGAACAAGTTATTGCTGTTCATGATGTTAATTCTACTTATCATGTTCCATTATTATTAAAACAACAAAAAGTTATGAATTATTTGACTAAAAGATTGGCAATTGGTGAAATTGATAAGAAATCTTTAATTAAAGGTGAAGAATTGTTAAGTAAATGGAGACATTTGACTAGTAGTCATGATAGATCATTTGAAACTGTAACAATTGCATTAGTTGGGAAATATACTCATTTACATGATTCATATTTATCAGTTATTAAATCATTGGAACATGCTTCTATGAGATGTAATAGAAGATTAAAAATTGAATGGGTTGAATCTACTAATTTAGAAGAAGAAACCAAAAAGGAAAATTTATCAGAATATCATAAAGCATGGCATTATGTTTGTCAAGCAGATGGTATTTTAGTACCTGGAGGATTTGGTACTAGAGGTATTGAAGGGATGATTTCTGCTGCTAAATATGCTAGAGAAAATGATATTCCTTATTTGGGAGTTTGTTTAGGTTTACAAATTGCTGTTATTGAATTTGTTAGAAATGTATTGGGAGTTTCTCATTCCACTTCAATGGAATTTGATAATACAATTGAAGAAAAAGATGCATCTGTTGTTTATATGCCTGATGTTGATCAAGTTAAATTGGGAGGTACCATGAGATTAGGTATTCATGAAACCAAATTTGTTGAAGATTCCAATTGGTCTAACTTGAAGAAATTATATGGTAATGCTGATGCAGTATATGAAAGACATAGACATAGATATGAAGTTAATCCATTATTGATTGAAGATATTGAAAAACAAGGATTGAAATTTATTGGTAGGGATGAAACTGGGAAAAGAATGGAAATGATTGAATTGAAAAATCATAAATTTTTCGTTGGTACTCAATATCATCCTGAATATCTATCAAAAGTTTTGGATCCTTCAAGACCTTTCCTTGGATTAGTTGCTGCTGCAGGTGGAATATTAGAAGATGTTTTATCTAGAGATGACTTAAATTATAAAGGAGAATTTTAGAAAGACGTCAAAAATAAAAATGATAATAACAATAGTTTTCTTTAAAAAGATGAAGAAGAATAAACTTTGTGTTGTTAACTACTGTATAAATAATGAAGCCATTTATAAATCGAATTAGAAATATATATACGTATAATAATAATCATAATAGTAATAATTATTACCCTCCCCATTATCATTGAGTTATAAGCAAATTGCACCCTTTATGTTGCGAAAAAAAAGTTTCAAACCTGCTATTAATTGACTCTGATTTTTAAAACCTTAAATTGAATAAAGTAAAGAATACTGCATCGAGAATTATAATAGAAGGATATATACTGTATTCTCATGTATCTCGTAGCAACACACGTGTAAGATGCTAGTTAAATTGGCATTAAGCTTTTTTATTGAAATGCCTTGCGCAAGATGCATACAAGTTCCTGATCCCCTCTCCGCCTTGATGTTGAGACGAGAAGAGTTGATAGTTGTTTCAAATACCAGGTACATACATGCATACATACCTGTCAAAATGATATTATCTATTACATCTCTGTACTCGCTTAATGCCAGTGCTACCAATGGGGGGAGTAGAAAACCCATGTTTAAAAAGGATGCAAAATAAATAGACATAAAAAAGAAAGCAGTTTATGCATGTGAGCAATAATAAGCTTTTTTTTGTACAACTGTTTGGCTTTGGTTGCGTCCTTGTAATTGTAATTGTAGTTGATTGTTAGTTGGTTGTTGGTTGATGGTTATTGGTTGTGTGATAGGAGGAGGAGTGTGTATATAACCGGGGCAATGGCTCAACTTAAAATTAATACGCATGACCTCACGTCTGTTATTCTATTCTAAGTTATGCAAGGAAAGGAAAGGAAAAGGAAATCATGTTATCTTTTCTTGATTTCTTTATCCATACAATCAGATTTCAATTGTCCCACTGATACGAGATAAACTTTATAAGTGGGGGGAAGAAAGGAGAGGAATTATCTGGTGATAAGAAAACAATATACAATGTAGAAAAATAAGGGATGGACCACCATTTCATTGAGTGGAATTAGCTTTTGTTTGTTTGTTTGTTTGGTATGTGCCCCCCATTCCTTCCTTGTAAGAGCATACGATTGTTTGTGATGTCAACCCACCGGTCTGGGCCAAAGTATCGCAGAAGAAGCAGCAGCAGCATAATGAACTCAGGCAGAACAGAAGAATAATACGTGTTCATATTGGAAGAGAATAAAAAGGAAAATTCTTTGTGTAAGTAAGTGGAGCAATTATTGCCCATAGTTAAGCTCCTCGTACTGCTGTTGATGGTGGGTAATAAAATTATCTTTTGCGATGTTTTAGCTCCTGTGACTATATGCACTCCTGGATCATCAAAGAATAATCTCCTCCTCCTCCTCCTATAAATACCTGACCTGATCTCTCTCCCTGTTGCCAAATTTTTGATTTTCCTTCTTCTTTCTTCTTTATAACTTTATCAAACCAATTATCAATTATAATCAATTACAATGTCTAAATTCGAATTAGTTAACTACGCTTGTTCCGGTTGTGCTTCTTGTGCTGCTGACTGCACTTGTGCTTCTGACTGCAAATGTGCCTCATCATCTGCTGAATGTAAATGTTCAAAGAAATAAATACCCAGGGGTCCTTGTTGCTTTAATGAAATGAAATGAATGATATTCTATTCTACTTTTTTTTTACACTTTTATTTTGGTGACCTAATGGTGGGTTAATTATTATATCTATCTATCGGTTTTATATAGCTATTTATAATCATCATTATTTATTGATGATGATGATTGGAAATACATATTTTTATTTTATTTTGCAAAATTTTGCTATTCTTCTTCTTCTTCTATATAGAAATATTGAATTCTTTTAATTTCTTGTCAATTATAGATTTCAATTGATCATTATATTGTAAATACTCTTTAATTTCTTTATTACTTTCACTTATTTTTTTAAATTTATCATTAATTGGTAAATCAACAATTGTTTTCAATCCAACCCAATTCTTATCATATCTATCATTAATTTCAAGACTGTATAAATAATTATCTCTAGAATTAATTAAAATCTTCATTAATTCAAACAATTTATCCTTTTTATCCACTTTTAAATTTAATTCATATTGTAAAAATAAATAATAATATAATAATCCAATTTTATAAAAAATAGGATAAGTTAAAGGATCTTGTAATACTATTTCTTTTAAACAATATATTGATTTATCATATTGACCCAATTTTGTATATTGTTCAGATAATTCACTCCATGCAATTAAATCACTAGGTTGTAAATTAAGATAATATACCAAATTATTAATGAATTTTGTTGAATTATTATTATTATTAACATGTCTACTTAATGTAGTTAATCTTCTCAGTAATTTCAATTCATCAGGATCTTCACTCAATAATTTCGATGCTGTTTCAATCTCTCCTTTCAGTTCAGCTAATATGCTTTGTAAAATTTTAACTCTTTGAGATCTTATATCCTTCTTAATAATAGTGCTATTACTACCACTACTACCACTATTATTATTATTGTTTTCTTTTAAATCAAATTGATCACAAATTTTATCTAATACATTCTTAGCTTCAATATCATGTAATGTCAATATTGATAAATAAAATTGTAATTCATAAAGATTGAATAATTCAATTGGATCTAAAAGAGTATCTTGATTTAACATTAAAAAATCTTGTAATTCTTCATAATTATCATATAATTGTTCGGAATTAAAAGTTGAAAATTTCCCAGATGATGCAATTTGTAATAACTTCTTTTTAATTAATATTGGATCAGATGACATGATGTTTCAAGGTATATGGAAAAATGGTGGTGGTGGTGGTGGTGGTAATAGTTAATGAAAATGGAGGTTGGTTCTGAGTTTAATTTTTTTGTTCGTTGGTGTTTTTTTTTTTTTTTGTTTTTTGCCAGGGGCATACGAACCATAACATCAACAAACAATCCCCTCAAACAATGTCAAATGAATTAGGTAAAGAATGTGAGAAACTACTAAAAGATACCTCAATATTGTCTCATAAATATGGTAATATACCAAAAGTAGAATCCAATCGAGTTCAACTGAATGATAATATACGACAATTGGAACATAAATATTATAAACTATACAAACAATTAAATCATAAATTAAATCATTTACTATACTTGACCAAACTTCAAGAATTGAATCAAAACATAGAACAACAACAAAACCATGATGATGAACAACAAGAACTACAGTATATTAAGAATCAAACAGGTATACAATCCAATGATGAATTATTTGATTTTTTAATATTACAAAACACTGAAATTAAAACAGAACGATTATTATTAAGATATTTATTAATTGCGGAACCAATATTAAAATCAATTCATCAATCTGATTTAAATCGATCAGAACAACATATATTAGACATGTTAAATGAACTTTACAATGATGAAGATAGTGGTTCCAAGGGATTAATTTTTCAAAAAAAAAAATTGAATAATGAACGGGGGGAAGAAAATTTTGAAAATAGTAATTATAATTTGATAATTAATACAATCAAACCATTGATTGACCAATCTAATGATTTGAATAAAACGTTATTAAGGTTAAATAAACAATATATAAATGGGAAAGAATCTTTAGTTGGAGAAAATGGGGTTAGTGAAGAAGAAGGTAAAAGACGAAAAGAATATTATCAACTTGTTGAAAAATGGAGTAAGATTCAAGATTTGAATTTAGAAATACCACTGTTGATTATGGATTTACCTATAGATTGGTATAAAGATGAAACATTATTATCTATCTTACAAAGGGTTGATGAAATACAAATCAAATTGAATCAATATCTACTCATTGTTAATGAAGATACCGTTGGTCAATATACCACTACGGAACTTCTATCTCTTGAATTTCCTCCTTGAAAATTAAAAAGAGAAACTAAAAATTAAAATCAAAAGAATATATTTAATAGATATCTATATATATACAAGTTCTGTGCATTTCATTCTCTCTCTCTGTCTATCTATCTATATTTGGAACAATCTAGTATTTACAACACCCCAATTAATATGATCCCATAAATTATTTAAATATTCTGATTTACCAGTAACACCATAATCATGAACATACATAAAATCAGAATAATTAATAGCTAAAATAGGTAAAGTATAATCTTTTTCATTATTTAAAGATTTAATTTTCAAATTTTCTAAATAATTAAAATTCCCTTCATTTATCCCACCATTTAAATCTAATAATTGAGATTTATTATAATAATAAGGAGTTCCATCATTATGACAATTAATAAATTTTAAACTTTTATCTTCAATTTCAACTAAAAAAATCCATCCTTGACCATAAGATTCTTCAGCCATATTCAACATTTTATTTCTTAATTGTTCAATATCTAAAATATCTTGATACATTAATTTTTCCAAAAGTAAACGTGATGGTTTACTCTTATTCTCTAACTCTGATTCCGAATCAATCAATTGTTGAAAAAAAAAATGATTATTATGAGCCATTGAAGCATAATAAAAAACATGTTGTTGAGTAGTTTGTTTAGCAGTATGTAATAATGTTTGATATGGAGTTTTATCTTCAGATGAAGTACCAATTGTTAAAAGTGATAAATTTGTTAATAAATAATTTTGATAATGAGTCCATGCTTGATTATAACCTAAAGGTGATAATAATCCAGGTATTCCTTCAACAGACCATTTTTCATGGTTGGCTAATTGTGGAACCTTATGGAGTTTTCTGATGAATGCTTGGGATGGTCTTGTTATTATTGCCCCTCGACTTAATCTGGAAAACATTTTGGCTTTTAAGGGGGCAAGTTAAATGGGTTAATCAATTGGGGGGGAGGGTAAATAGTGCAAAAAAAATTTTTTTTCATTTCTTGTTTGTCTGTTGATTGATGGTTGGTGGTGGTGAAGCAAATATCTTGTACGTGCGAAACCATACAAAAAGATTTTAACCTACAAATTGTTATGGATACTATTCATACTTATAGTAGATGAAGAGTAAAGATCTTAGATTAATGTATGTATATATATAATTAACATGTTTGTCATTATTCTTTTGAAGGTTTAAAAACTTCAATTTCTTTACTAATCACCGGTATATTCAAACTAACCCAATTAGGATCTCTTAATAATTTCTTTGGATCTTTAATATCATTTTTAATATTTAATTTATTATTATTAATAACAACATCATAATTTTCTTCTTGAACTTTATATTCTCTAATCAATTGATTTGTTTCAAAATCAACATAAATTCTAGTATCTCTAATTCTAAAAATCACATTATCTATCCTTAAAAAAAATCGACATAATAATAATAAACAAGTTGGCATAACTCGAATTTTATAACTTAATATCGATATTCCATTATCTGCTAATTCATCTTCAAATAATATAGCTTCATCAAAAAATAAAATCGGATCAGGTTTAGTTAATTTATCAAGTGGGATTTCATCAATTGAAGAACCAGAAGATGATTGTACAAGTTCAAACCCATGTATTATTGTTCCTTTATAATTGGTAGAATATGTCCAATCATAAGGTTTTAACCCTTCTAAATTATCAGTGAATTCAGATAGATCTTTCTTTATACTTTGTTCTTGTTTTAAAGTCGAATGTTTCAGTCGTCTAGATTTCAACCATTCATCATGATAACTAACTTTCAAATGACAATTCTCATCCAATGAACTCAACGCATCAATAGCATTAAATTCAATTATACTTTCTTTTTGATACATGATCTTGACATTATTATTACCAAAAATCATTTCCGGTAACGGGAATTCAAATTTCGTTTCTGCTAAATGATCCAATTCTAAAGAATTTAAAATCGGTTTCTTAGTGGTGAATATACTCCATGAATCAACTGTTATTGATGGTTTGTCTTGTAAGGGGAATGAAGATTGTGGTGATGGGATTATTATTGTTCCACAATGTGCACATTGAGGATTTTTACATTCTGTTTCATCATGATGTAATGGGATTGAAATTTTTGGAAATGAAGAGGAAGAAGGGGGAAGTTGTTGATTTACTTGTGGGGATCGGGATGATTGTGATTGTCGTTGTGGTTGGGGTTGGGGTGGTGGATTTCGTCCCAGGGTATGTAATCGAACCATTTCCCGAGCTGCATTTACATGAACTGCATTTATTCCACCACCACCAGTACCTGCTCCTCCTCTTTTTGAATTTGGAATCACGAAAACACTGGGTTGTTGTTGTTGTTGTTGTTGTTGTTGTTGTTTATTAGGGTCTGTCATTTTGGTATAGATTGTTGAAGAAAAGAAAATAGTGGAAGATCAAATAAGTATCTGGAAATTTCTCACACTTCACTAACACACTACACTGAACTTTACTTTTTCAACAATCAACTAACAATATTATTATTAACAAAACACATAAAATTCTAAAAACCTTTCTATACTTTATATATATATATATATGTTCTAGCTAGTACTAGTAGTAGTAGTAGTAGTACTTGCAGTACTCACACTTGTAGTTGCCGTAGTAGCACCACTATTAGGTGATTCTGCCCTAGCTACAAATCCATTCATAGTATCATTTTGTTCTCTTAACCCTTCTCTAACAGCCAACACACTATCAACAATAACAGCATCAACACCAGCTTTCATTTGAATTTTAGCCAATTCAGGAGAATTATTCTCCGTACCATAAGTAACACAAACTAATCCCATTGATTTAACAACTTGTGCTAATCTTGGAGTTTTTATTAATGCTAATGCATTTGAAACTATTCCTAATAAATTCCATTTTTTAGAAAATCGTACGGCATTTTGTAATGATGATGCTCGGATATCATACATTGGTGCCGTACCTGCTTCAGTAAGGAATAAAACAGGCATTGTAGGTTGTTTAAGGGATAAAAGAAGACAAATATCAGGATGGAAAGATGAAAATACAATATCTCTTTTACCTGTTGTATTTTCATCATAAATGATTTTTAAAATTGTATCAACGAAAAAATTTAAATCAATTGCTATTTCTCCCATATCTTCTAATTGTGCTTCATCTAACATTGGATATTTAACTTCAATATTAAATCCTACATTTGTGGGAACTTTACGAAATATTTCTTGTAATGTCACAAAATTAGATGCAACTGATGAACCTCTTAAATTCCCTTTATAACCATGATTCTTCCATGTTTTCGTAAACTTCATTCTTTCATCAATCTTATTTTCTTCATCATCATGATGATGATGACCTCTATTATCATTATGGTTATTTTGATGATTATGATGATTATAATTATGATGATGATGGTTGTTCAATTGAAAAGAAGATTTCGCTCTTTGTTTCCCTCTAGTCAACACTTCATCATCAACAGAATGACTAGGCTTCTCGGTATTTTTATTAAACCCCATAAATTGTTCCAAAGTTAATAAATGCATCGGGATATCAACACCTGATTCAGCAACTGTAAAATCATGATAAACAACAGGTACATGATCTTTAGTCAATTGTACATCAAATTCAACATATGAAGCCCCCAAAGAAGCAGCAGCAATGAATGATTCTACTGTATTTTCACCCAATTGTAATGATTTTTTATCACTTATATTTTTCCCTAATCCACGATGACCAATTACTCTTGTTGAAACTAATTGTTTCCAATATGTATCACTACGTGCAATTGTCATTGCATCATGTGTGAATGGTAATACTTGTAAATATTCAAATCTAATTGTTCCTAAAATATCAAGATTTGTTGATTCAATAATTGGGATGGAAATATTACTATTTAAAGACCTTAAATTAGGTCCTACTTTAGTATATGCATCCTTAAGTAATGCAATTGCTCTACCAATAACTTTTTTATTTACTTGATAAGTAGGGATAATATCAAAAGTAACAACAATATCATCAATTGTTAAATGATTAGATAATTTAAAAGTGATTGGATCAGTTGCACTCCCATGAAAATCTTCCAATGGTAAATCAACAATAACAGAAGGTTCCAATGGTGAATTTGTGATTCTATTTCGACATGTGATTGATAATGATAATGCTGTATCTAATTCAGTTGAAAAACTTTTAGATAATGAAATTTTATTTAATTCAACTGGAACACTATTATCTCTTAAATCAGTTGTTCCTAAAGTAATCAAAATTAATGATTCATCTTTATTTAAATATCGATGACCAAATGATTTCACTGGTTTATATAATTTATGATGGTTTTTAGGTGATGTTGATCTTGATACAACATTACTTGAAGATGAATTATTATTATTATTTTTCAATTGTTTATATACTTGATTGATTTTATTTTTGGAAGATTCAGGTAATTTATCAATACTTGAATTAGAAACAATAGAATCTTCAGATGCCATAAGGGTAGGACTAGTATTAGTTGAAAAATTTGGAATTCTAATTCTTGGTAAATTATTTTCAGGATTATACATATCATAAAGTAATAATTTTTCATCCTTGGGGACTAAAAGATCAGTTACATCTAAATGACCTCTTAAACAAGCATGTTCCATTGGTAACCAACCTGAATCATCCACAATATCATATTGAGCCCCAAATTCTTTCAACATCTTAACAACTGAAATAAACCCTTCACTAGCAGCCACAAATATTGGAGTCCATCCAAATACATTCTCACCAATTTCAGTATTTGCATTTGATTCTAATAAATATTCAATCAAATCAGGATAATTCAATTTTGAAGCAAGATATAAAGCAGTTTCATTACGATGATCCAAATCAGTATAATTAATATCAATATTTCCTTCCATAATTAAAGAATTCAAAATTTGAGATGAATTCAATCGAACTGCTAATAATAATAAATTTGGACATGTTAAAGTTTGAGAACGATTAAACCCAAGTAAAGTTTGTGTAGTTAATGGATGTTTCCCAATGATAGCCAAATGTAAAGGTGTTAAACCTTCTTGATCTCCCCAAATACTAACATCATCAATTGAAATAGAAGTATTTATTAATCCCCATTTTATACCAAATTCAACCAAATTTTTAGTAACTTCAACTAATCCATATTGAGAAGCATAATGTAATGGAGTACGATGATAATGATCTTCAGCCATTATCAAACGTTTATGTTTCAATTTATTAAGAATATAAAGTAATCCCAATGGTGGGGTATTACTATTTTTACTCTTAATCCCATCAGGACCATTATCGCTACCAATTAATCGATTTGTGGATTCTCCAGGGGTTAATTGTTCTTCAATTACAAATTGTGCTTTACCTAAACTTATAATATGTTGATGGAAAAAATTTCTTCCATTAAAATCAGAATCATCATATAACATATCTAATTGATTCCAAATTACATCGATACATTTAATTGAATTAGATAATGCTGCTTTATTTAATAAAGAAATTAAAAATTTTTGGGAACTCTTGATATTTATATGTTTCTTTAATGCTTCATCATCATCATTCTTTATAATTAAACCAATTGGATCTTCGGTGGTTTCAATGATGTTGACTCCTCCTCCTCCATTGGTATCACCTCCAGTGCTTGTTGATTCAGATGCAATTTCATTTGGGGTTTGTTGTAATTTGGATAAAATTTCATGTATGATTTCAAGATTATTTGAAGATTCTAAACCATTGGAAAAGGGTAATGCATTGATTCTACTATCCATATAAGCTTCTTTATTATGATTAGAAAATTCACTCCCAACTGCTTGTTGTTGTTGTTGTTCAGTGTTATCTTGATTATGTTCATTCAATATACTTGTTAATTTCTTATCTAATTTCTTCAAGATTTTAAGAAACCCTTTATGATTCAATTCAGCAAACCATTTCAAGGATCTAAATAAAGATTTCAATTCAATTAAATTATTAATAATTTCATCTAATTCTTCATTAGATTCAACTTTATGAGAAATTTGATTTTCTTGATATCCTAAAACTTGAATGATTTTAGTTAATCTTCGATTATATTCTTTAAATTTAGTATTATAAAAAGAATCAACATTTTCAATATTTCTATCAAGTTCATAAAAGAAAGAACTTAAAGTTTCTGAAATTATCTCTGATGATGATGATGATGATTCTTGTTGTTGAGATTCTTCATTTGCAGATTCCGAATCAATTGATTTGATGATTTTTTTAAGTTGTTTGTAATTCATATAATAGATGGACCATTCTGGGATCTGATGGGTGACATAAGTTTTACCAAACTTCATGATGATGATGATGATGAGTCAATAAGATCTGGGAGTGGAGTGGGATTATATGGTTATGTATTTGTGTGTTATTTGTGGGGTGAGATCTAACAACAACACGCCAATTTCTTTTTTTTAAGCTTAGTGTTGTGTTGTTGTTGTTAAGTTGTTGTTGGGTTAAAGAAAGAAAAATGGAGTGGGTGCTGTTAAAGTCAGACGAGTGTTAGTGGTGAATGTAGGAAGTATTTATAAGTTGTAGTTGTTGTTGGTTGTGTTTATTATTGGGAGATAAAAAAAGAATAGTAAGCGATGGAAGAAAAACGTGGTTAATTTTAATTTGTGTATACATTCCATTCCCACATAGTAATACTACTACTAGTAATACTACTAATATAGGAATGAGGTTGCAATTTTTTCCTTATTTGTTTGTTTATTAACCAAACACATAGTCATACTACAATGACTAGCCCTGAAATCGGAAAAATACAACCTTCAATTACTTGAGGGTTCAATTTTTCAACGCAACAGCGCAATCTATGTTTATATTAAACTCACTTCATATACTATACTTGTATTTGGTGGTGGTGGTGGTGGTGGTCCTCATCTCATCCTAATAAACATTCAAGACAAGTGGCCGATAACGGATGCCCGGAATAATGCCCGAAAGGAAAATTAAGCATTCACAGTGTTTATTTAGCAGTTGAGCATATACAGTTACATACCGAACATACATACAGAACATGCATACATATATCCTTGTTACTAGTGTGGTTGATTTTCAAATAACCGGTCATATCTTGATCTAGGCTATGCTTTTCTTTTCTTTTCTTTTCTTTTCTTTTCTTTTCTTTTCTTCTCCACATTATATATAATAAACCACCAAGTGGAAAAGAATCTCTTTGTCTGCCATTCGCTCTGACATACTCAATACAAAAACCAAGTATTAATTAATTGTTACAAGAAATTCTTGAATGGCAAAAAACTGTAACCCAATTTTTCATGTCATCATCATCATCATCATCATCATCAATGAAAAGAAACTTTTTGCAATTTGCATTTATTTTTCAGTGACACACCTTTTAATAGGCACACATACAGACTAGAACTCTTAAGCGAAATACCCTCTGTAGTAATTCAATGATCGTCGTTCTTTCTGTCTCCGTCCCCTCTTGTTGAAGGTACTAAAGTCATTCAAACTTAGGAACTGGGATCCCTAGTTTTTCTTGGGGCAACAGAAGAGAAAGGGATACCACCACTAAAGGCAATCAATACCAGATCAAAACACAATACTCCGAGTCTTATTTTCATAAATGGCAAAATTCATATCCAAACCCGTGTGGCATCATCGTGGTGGTGAGTGCCTTACTATGTGATATGTATTTTTATCTTCGGGGGTTGCTTTTTTTTCTGTTGTCTAAAATGGCAATTAATAGACAAGTAATGCTACCACATGTGCGTATTTCGCATTTGGTTGCCATTAGGAACGAAAAATAAAATCGCGCAAAACACCTGAAAAACTCAGTGAAACAAACTTTTGTATGGGGGAAAGTGTGTGTTGCTTTATCATTATAGTGATTTTTCACCGATGTTGTTGTTGTTCAGTTTCATTTACGTCACATTGTTATCACAGATAAAGATAACAACAGATCATTATAAATACAACCGATAATATCCCCCTTCTTTTAATTTTTATATAAATTTACTTCCTTTTTTTTGTTTTCCTTCTTTTTATAATAACTTAATATATATCTATTCACCTATTAATCATGTCAACTATTCAATTTAAATATCATCCAAATAAAAAAGCAACCATAATAACAGCCCCATTTTCCGGTGGTCAACCAAAAGGAGGGGTTGAGCTTGGTCCAGAATACATATTGAAAGCCGGTTTCCAAAAACAAGTTGAATCATTAGGTTGGGAAACAGATGTTAAACATCCATTACAAGGTACAGATTATGAAAATTTGAAAACAAATGATAAAGACAATTATGGGATCAAAAACACAAAAATCGTAAGTGATTGTTGTTCTAGGATTCATGATACCGTTAAAGAAAGTTTAACCCAGGGGAAATTACCAATCACTGTTGGTGGTGATCATTCTATTGGAACAGCTACTGTTAGTGCTAGTTTAGTTCATGATCCAACCACTTGTGTGATATGGGTGGATGCACATGCCGATATAAACACTCCGAAAACAACAGATTCTGGGAATTTACATGGATGTCCATTAAGTTTCATCATGGGGATAGATTCAGATAGTTATCCACCTGAATTTTCATGGGTTCCTCAACTTTTAAAATCTAATAAATTGGTTTATATCGGATTGAGAGATGTGGATGAAGGTGAAAAGGCAATCTTGCGTAAACATAACATTGCTGCTTTTTCAATGTATCATGTTGATAAATATGGGATTGGGAAAGTTGTTGAAATGGCATTGGATAAAGTCAACCCAGGACGTGATTGTCCAATTCATTTATCTTATGATGTGGATGCAATTGATCCTTCTTTTGTTCCTGCTACTGGTACTAGAGTAGAAGGTGGATTATCATTAAGAGAAGGTTTATTTGTTGCGGAAGAAATTGCTCAAACTGGTCTTTTACAAAGTTTGGATATTGTCGAAACTAATCCAATGTTGGCAGAAACTGAAGAACATGTATTGGATACAGTTAGTGCTGCTTGTGCAATTGGAAGATGTGCATTGGGTCAAACTTTATTATAAAAAGAGCTGAAAACACCACATTACAAAACTAAAAATTAATTGATTGATTTCTATAATAATATAAAATTCCATAGATATAAAATGTACAGAAATTTAGAACCAGCTGGAAGTATTATGTATTATACCACAAATAGTGTTATGGAAGTACAAGAATTTCGAAAGAATATGATGGAAATTTCTTTACTGTATCAATTTTAAACGCTTTGCAGCCAAAACCCTCCTTAAACACAACTCTCTCACAGGAGTATAAATACCCAAGTATCTTTCTTTCTTTTTGATTCTACAATTCAACCTACCCAACCCAAACCAAACCAAACCAAACATCTGTACAATGTCTTCAGTAATTGCCTCCGATATTCCATCCAAAGTGACTCCAGCTCAAGTTAGAGAATTTTTTTCATCTCAAGTAGGAGAAGTAACCGATTTAATTCCATTAGGAGATGATGGGAAAGTTAAAAAATATGAAGTTTTATTTAAAGATCCTAAATCAGTTCAAGCTGCTTTAGATTTGAGTGATGCTTATATCGATGGTGTTGCTATTAGAGTTGATGAAGTTCCTCAATTGACTGATGGTGCTGTTGGGACTGCTCCTCAACAACAATAATGAAAAGATACATAGTTAGATATAGATATTTGAAAATATAAGCTTTTATTTTTGCCAGTTACAAGGGTCTGTGATTGATTGATTACGTAAACCCGCAATAGAATATTCTTTGTTATATAATATAATATAGTAGTGGTCTGTAGTATATTTATGATTGCTATATGAGAATTGTTTATTATGCACTATGGAACCGCGTGGAAACTTGTTAAACTTTCCAGGTAGCAACGCAACGCAGCACTCTTAATTACCACGTGATCGAGAAATCACTCGAAAGAATAATAACCCCTCCGCCTCCCCCCTTAATTTCAGATGATCAATTTGTTTAATATATAAACCCAGGGCAATTTCGCCACAGTCAATTTTTTTTACCTTCTTTTTCTTCCCTTTTCTTTACCTATTAACTCAATTGCACAAATTAACAATCAATTGATCAATCAATCAATCAATCAATCATGTCTTCAGTAATTGCTTCAAACATTCCATCATCAGTTACCCCAGAAAAAGTCCGTGAATTTTTTTCATTTTGTGGGAAAATTACAAATTTAATCCCATTGGAAGATAATGGCAAAGTTAAAAAATATGAAGTTGTCTTTGCATCCCCAAAGGCAGTTTCCACTGCTCTTTTATTAAGTGATGCAGAATTGGAAAACACTTTTATTAAAGTTGAAGAAATCCCAGAAATCACTGATGGTGAAACTGGACTTGCTCCTCAACAAGGTGGTGCTGGTGCAGACAAGGAATTGAAAGAAAAAGAAAAAGATGCTGTAACCACTGGTGATAAATCATATGATGATGTAGATCAAGAAGAAAAACCTAAATATGCCATTTTTGCTCAATTGTTGGCTGATGGTTATGTTGTATCTGATCAAGTGATCGCTAAAGGTATTGAATTTGATCAAAAAAATGGAGTATCAACAAGATTTAATGATTTTATTACTAATTTAGATAAAAAATATGTTCATTCTCAAGATCCAGAAAGTAAAATTAATCAACATTTAAAAACTGCACAACATGAATATGAAAAATCTGGAATTGATGCAAAATTGAAAAAATATTTTGAAGATGCTGCTAAAACTCCATTGGGTTTAAAAATTCATGAATATTATAAATCTTTTGCTAAAGATGTAAATGCAGTTCATCAAGAAGCTTTAAGATTGGCTAATATTAAAAAGAAGGAATTGGAAGAAAAGAAACAAGAAAAAACTGAAACTACTACTCCTGCTGTTCATGAAATTGGTTCAACTGGTGGTGCAAATGCTTTCCCTCAAGTTAAATAAATCAAACTAATAAAAAAAAGTGGACCAGTTTATATATAATAATTTTGTATTTTGTATAAGATATTCTTTATTTAATGAATGTAAATTTTGTATTTGAAAATTATCATTTTTTTTTGTTGGGTGCAAATCATCAAACAAAGACTCATCACAACTGTAAGTTGAAGTTAACTTGTTTAGATGCTATTTGTCGCATTTATAAATACATCAAATCTTTCAATGGACATTGCTCGTATGTCGAAGGAGATTATGGACTTACGTCCAATACCGGGGTGACAAATTAAGGGAGTATGTCAATGATGTTCGATCCAGAACATTATCCTTGAGAAATTATATGAACGACTTCATTCATATAAAGATTATCACCTAGTGTTGAACCAGTTCCTTTTTGCATACCAGCATTATCAACTGTTAGTTTTGATGCATTGACAATGATGACGGCATCTAAGTAAGTAAAATTGATATAAAGACCGCTTATAAAAGTTTGATTAATAGCTTTTCGTACGTCATCCAACGCTTTTTCCTTGTGCTTCAACATTAACGTCTCGTCGGCATGTTGTTGTTGTTACTGCATAATTGAGTTGATAATTATCCAATCGTTTTCTCAAGGGTAGGTACACATACACCCTTGTGGAATTAAGCCCTGCGTTGAAATAAGCATCTACTTCTTCTTTGAATACAGTCATTGTAGCTCTTTATGTAACTCGGTAAATTGTTTCATAGTGTATTTTTAAACATCAATCATCTGAAAATTAATTCTTTGAATTTAATTTCCTGTGATATATATATTTGGATTTACAAGTAAAACAACAGACAGCAATCTCAAATATTTCTCAGCCAATAAAATAACAGAATATTATATGCAGTGTTTATGAATGAAAATGTGAACACACAATTTTGGTAAACTATTATTCCTTATGGTGGATGTTTTGTACAAAGTTAAACGAAATAGCTTCATTCACATTGCAATTTGTGTTCCTTGGATCAAGTTTTCAAGTATACTTTGAGTTAGTTATATTGGTCTGTGTGTATGCATATTTTTTTTTTTTGTTATTATTACTGCTTTTGGTAGTGCCAAATTATATTTTTGGGTGCAAATCAAACAGACGTGTAACAAAAAAAAAAAACTGGAGATTCATTAATCATTAAAATCATTTCCCAAAATACAAGATACTTTGTTTGTTTGATTCATAATTCAAATCCAAAATCTCAATCTCAATCTTAATCTGGGCTTTTTCTAAATAATTATGCCTCCTAGTATAGTCAATACTGTTGTTCCTAATGGAGGTATCAACCAACTGAGAAAATATGCCTTTCCATCATCATCATCATCATCATCATTATTATCTTTGATGAATCCATATCAACGACAATATTTCCTTGGTCATGAATTATACATTCGATTATGTTTGCTAGATGATATTTTCAAATATGAGATATTAGATATCAATACAATAATAGATATGTATGCATAACTAGAACCCTGTGCATTTCCATCAAAAATAATTGTCGTACATACTAACATGTATTGTCTAAGTCATTGTAAATTAAAACGTTATTTCCTCCACTACAAAGATCCACCACAACAACAACAACGTAACAACACTTCTTCTTCTTCATCAAGTTACATTGTCCTCCTTCCATTTGATTTAACAATTGATATAATGTTGCGTAAATATTTAGAATTTTTCAAAGTTATTAAACCAATATATAATAAATTAAAATTTAATGAAAATGATTTTTTGCAAGATTGGAATTTACCAATTCCTTATCCATTAGGAGATCATATTCGATCATTGATTCAATTGGGTGATT
This sequence comes from Candida gigantensis, assembly GCA_030557085.1. Taxonomy (NCBI): domain Eukaryota; kingdom Fungi; phylum Ascomycota; class Pichiomycetes; order Serinales; family Debaryomycetaceae; genus Candida; species Candida gigantensis. The sequence continues at coordinate 223,953 of JAKTVG010000001.1, forward strand.
TATATTTAGATTGTATTTTAAATAATGATTATTATTATAATTTTAATGTTAATTTATATATGGTATAATAATAATAATAAATAGTGATAATGTAAATAAATGTATAGTACAGTTATTTTATAATATAATTTTTTGTTGAGTTCGTTGGTTGGTAAGAAGGGTTAGTTGCATAAATAATAATAGTTTTGTTGGTATTTGGTTGGTAGTTGGTTGGTGGTGGTTGTTGGTCCCGTGATTGCCCCGGAGTTTAACTTCCAGAACAAAGTAAGAGAAACAAAACAAAGACACAGATTGAAATTTTTTTTTTTTTTTTTCTATTTCTTTTTGTTGTTTTTGGTATTATCGGAAAATTCTCGCTTTTTGTAAATTTGATATTGACCAATTAAATCAGTTGATTTTGTAGTTCTTTGTTAGTTAACCGTTGTTGTTGATTGACAGACGTGGATTGTGTTAAGTATTTTGTGCTATGTACGGGGGAACTGCGCAGTGAGCAAATTGCCCGAGGATATTATTATAATATGCGTGGTGGTGGTTGGTTTCGCACAAAACTTTGGGTTAGTCATCCTGTTGAGTCAACGAGAAAGTAGCCGTGGAAGTATAATATAGTAAGGGTAATTATTGTTGCGGGTACCAATGGTCATGCGATAGAATGAAAATATAGAGATTAAGCATAAGCTTTTACCTGTGACGTATATAGAAGATTTTTTTTGGAAAGAGAATAACTGGAACATGGCATGGCATCATCGACCCGGGCGAAAGGGTTGACGACTAAGTATGGTCGTTTTGTGCGTAGAAATGGGCCACCCATACCCCAGAAAAAAAAACACCAAGGAATAGTTTTCATGTGCTGCCGCCCCACTGAAAAATTTTGCTCTCAGTAAATTATTATTGCCCGAGAGATCATTTTATTTAACGGGCAAATAAAAAAAGGTGAGTCTATATAAACAAAGCAAATTCCGGGTCTTACTTAAAATTAAAAAATTATATCCTCTTCTTCTTCTTCTTCTTTTTGATTCTTATTCTAATTCATTCTTGCTACTGCAAATCATTTATTGTTAATAGAGTCTGTTTTATTTATTTATTCACTTATTTATTTATTCATTTTTTCATTTTTTTCATTTCCCCCATCCTTTTACCCACTTTTTCATAACTATTCATAATCATGTCTTCTACTACTGCTTCTCCAAGTGTTAAGAAACAAACAAAAAGAGGTGCCGTTGATTTCGTTGCCGGGGGTGTTGCTGGTTTATTCGAAGCTTTATGTTGTCATCCATTAGATACCATTAAAGTGAGAATGCAATTGTATAAAAAATCTGGACAAAAACCTCCTGGATTTATTAAAACTGGGGTTAATATTGTTCAAAAAGAAGGATTTTTATCTTTATATAAAGGTTTAGGAGCAGTTGTCATTGGAATTGTTCCTAAAATGGCCATTCGTTTCAGTTCTTATGAATTTTATCGTTCTTTCTTTTTAGATAAAGATGGTAAAATCACAACTGGTCAAACTTTCCTTGCTGGTGTGGGTGCTGGTATAACTGAATCTATTATGGTTGTTAATCCTATGGAAGTTGTTAAAATCAGATTACAAGCTCAACATCATTCCATGAAGGATCCATTGGATGTTCCAAAATATAGAAATGCTCCTCATGCTGCTTATTTGATTGTTAAAGAAGAAGGTTTCAAAACTTTATATCGTGGTGTTTCATTGACTTGTGCTAGACAAGCTACTAATCAAGGGGCAAATTTTGCTACTTATTCAACTTTAAAATCTTATCTTCAAGAAAAACAAAATACTGAATTATTACCTGCATGGCAAACTAGTTTGGTTGGTTTAATTTCTGGTGCTGTTGGTCCTTTAACTAATGCTCCATTAGATACCATCAAAACTAGATTACAAAAATCTAAATTCACAACTAAAGAAAATGGATTGGTTCGTATTGTTAAGATTGGTAAACAATTGGTGAAAGAAGAAGGTATTAATGCTTTGTATAAAGGTATTACTCCAAGAATTATGAGAGTTGCTCCAGGTCAAGCTGTGGTGTTCACTGTTTATGAAGCAGTTAAACATTATTTGACTACTGAAACTAGTGCTTAAAACCATAATTAAGTAAACAACTAAATTAAAAAAAGTCTCTTATTCTTTTCTGTACCATATTAAAATAAAATTTAAAAAAAGGAAATACAATGTATGATTGATTGATTCGTTCATAAAATATAAATTACAAACTTGTAGATATTCATCATTTAGTCATAGTCTGTTTTAGCACACGATGATTAAATTGAAAACTTCGATGAGGTGAAGAGGATGATTGATTTTTCAATGGGGAGGTCCAAAAATTTCGATGTTGTTCCATTCATGCGAATTGGTTTGGTTTGGTTTGGTTTGGGGGCCGATACCGCGCGCAACCACTTCCAAGGTTGAAAGGGAGGGCAAAAAAACCAGCTGCCAGCACAACACACCATCTTAACAAATACACTTTTGACTTACACTCCACATATCTATCAATCATGTCACAAAGTGGATGGAATACTATTGATTCCGATGCAGTATGATAAAAAAAAAATACTTAAACATATACAATAGGAGCAATAATACTAACTAAAAAGCATAAGGGAGTATTCACAGAATTAGTTGAAAAATTAGGAGTTGAAAACATTGAAATCAATGATTTATATTCAATTGATTCCGATACACTTCGTATTTTACAACCTATCCATGGTCTTATATTTTTATTTAAATATAGTAAATTAGATCGAGATTTTGCTCAAAGGAATCATCCAATAACTGGAGTTTATGATGTTGATTATTTAAATCATGATATATTTTTTGCTAATCAAACCATTCAAAATGCATGTGCTACTCAAGCTGTACTTAACATCTTATTTAATTTGGATGATGATGTTTCACTAGGTGAAGAATTAAATAATTTCAGACTGTTTGTTACGGGGTTTGATAGTGAGATGATTGGAGAAACTATATCAAATAGTGATTTAATTCGATCGGTTCATAATTCATTCCTGACCCCACATTCATTTGTGGATGAAGATAAAAAACCAAGACGGAATGATGATGAAGATGATAAAAATGATGGGTTATTTCATTTCGTAGGGTATATTTGGAAAAATGATAAGATTTATGAATTGGATGGTTTGAAACAATATCCTATTGTTCATGATCAATGTCATGATAAAGAAGATTTCATTACGAAATTACCTGAGATTGTACAAGAAAGAATTGGGAAATATGGTAATGAATTAAGATTTTCATTGTTGGCTGTGACTAATAATAAATTGAATCAAGCTCAAAAAATTGGAGATCAAGAAGAAGTTATTGGACAATTGAATAAACGAGAATTATGGAAAAGAGAAAATGAACTACGTAGACATGATTATACTGGATTGATTGTTCAATTGTTGAAAAATATAAGTGCTGGTAAAAACGATAAAGAATGGGATGAATTTTTACAAAATGGAAGAACTAAAACTCAACAATTGATTTCACAATCAATTAAGAAATAGGAAAAAGTAAAATATTATATTATATACATTATAAAGTGTTTTGTTATTTTTTCTATACATCATCGTATGAACCTCCAAAGAATGGAAATATTCCATGACCCCCACTATGTCTTGAGAAATAATCAAAATCAATACTTGTAAAAGTCGATAAAATAACAGCTCTTTGATCTAAAGTTACTCCCTTTTCTGAAATTTTTCCATAAATATCTTCCATTCCTTCAAAACTCTTACGATCATACCTTAATATATAAACCCCTGTATCAGTAAACATTTCTCTTCCCAACCCTACCCAATTTCTATCAATACTAGCCACAACTTCCCCCTTGGAATTCTTAACAGGGAAATCAAATGACAAGAAAGGAGCATCAACCGCTCCAAATTGTTCATATTCATCAGTTGTTTCATCTTCCAACTTGAATAAATTATATTTCCGTCTCCATAAATGCCAAGATTGTACCGATTCCCCCACAATTTCAAACATTAATCGATTATTATCTTGATGATCAAATCCAGGTAATAATGCTTTAATATGAGAATTTATAAATGAAAATGGTCGTTTAATACTCATGGCAAAAGTTCCATCAGCAGTATAAACATCAATATCAAAAGGTCGATGTAATCGGAAAAATTGTCTACCCAACATTTTCCCCAATCCAACATCTTTTTCTTCCATATATCCAATTCTTTCACCTTGAGAATTCATAATTAAATATTTATTAGCTTGTTCGAAACCTATAAAAAGATTCATGAATTCAATCTGTCGTTCAATCACTAATGTTGGCTCTTTCAAAATCTCATATATCGGATCATGAGGAGTGATTATCCCATTGGTGTTATCGGGGAGATGGAATGAATAATAAGAATGATTATGACCATAAGGGTATGGATTGGTACGTTGTTGTTGTTGTGTAAAATTGGCATTTTGTTTCGCTCTTTCTTGTGCTTCTTGGAATTTACGTACTTCTTCAGGACTAATCTCTGATGTTATCCGGGTTCTATTGTTGAAATTGGAATTTGGTTGGAATCGTGGAGAATAATGTAATGATGTTGATGTGTTTAGACATCTTTTTGAGGTAGCTTTAAAATAAAGTTGTTGAATTGATCTAACTCGAGTAGTCATATTGAATGAACTTATCAATTGACCTCCAAACAAAAAAGTTTGTTCAACTAAAAACAACCAGGGATGTGTTTATGTTGAACTGAATGGCGATGTTAGTTGGCAGTAGATTCTAGAAATTCTGGGACCGAACATAGGGTGGTCGTGTTAATTGTTCAGTTTGTTATTTCCGCCGCCAACACGGAGGATAAACAAACGAACAAACAATCTCCTGCTAATTAATAATTACTGAGTGAGTGAATTTGAGTGTTGCCATAAATTGGGTTTTTTTTTTTCTCAACAAAACTACCAAGTTCACAACTAATTTCCCATATTAATATATCAAAAAAAAGAGAGCACTACCAATTATGAGATTATCATCTAGAAGAAGAGAGTTAAGAGCATCCATCAGAGAAAACATCAGACAAGCTGAGACCGTTGAAGATGAAGAACAAGATTTAGAAGAACAAGAAGAGGAGCAGGAAGACGTTGATCAACATATCGATGATGAATTAAAAGATTTGACTAATCAACACCAATTACCTCCCCAAAATGATGCTACCAAATCCAGAAAGAGGAACAATAAAAGACTGTATGAATTGTATGGTGCTGATGGAAGTGTGAAAACATACGGTGAAGAAGATGATGAAGAAGAGCAAGATGAATATGAGGATGTTGTGGAAGACCAACAAGATTATGAAGAGGAGGAAGATAAGAAACGTACCAAAAAATCCACTAAAAAAAGACAAAAACGAAACCCAGCACCACCTCCACAACCAATTTCTAGTACCGGTGGTGTATTACCTCAAACAAGAACGATTTTCAAACAAATAGATAAACCAGATTCTCCAATATGTGAACAATGTGGATTGGAATTTAGAAATGTAATTGATAAAAGAAATCATCGTAGGACTCATTCTCAACCTAAAAAATATCAATGTGATACATGTGGTAAAAAATTCAGTCAAAAAGCAAATTTGGAGATTCATCAAACTCATGTACATCATGATTTAATATTAGATAATGAAGATATTCCATTGAGTCAAATCAATGTTGATCAACAACAAATTAAGCAAGAAGAAGGTGGAACTTCCAATGATTCAAGCACCAATGTTTTTTCCACTTCTTCGTCTAGTGGTGGTAATTTGATAAGACCAAATGTCAATTTAAAAGATGTAAGAGTATTCCATTGTAATGCTTTGAAATGTGGCAAAGGGTTTCTTTCATATGATAAGTTAATGCAACATTTAACCAGTGAACATCCAAGTTATGTCAAATCATTAAAGAAAGACCCCACGAAAAAAGATACCACCAGATCAAAGAAGGATGGATCCTCTTCCTCCTCTTCCACAACAAACAACACCCCAGTTGCTGCATCCGAATTACCAAAGAATCATTTATGTACGTATGAAGGCTGTATCAAGGCATTTTCCAAAATATCCGATTTAAGAAGACACTTAAGGATTCATACTGGTGAAAGACCATATGTTTGTAATCATTGTGGTGCTAGTTTTAATCAACGTTATAGATTGACTACTCATACAAGAATTCATACAGGTGAAAAACCTTTTAGTTGTAAATATTGTGGGAAAACTTTTGCTAGAGGTGATGCTGTTCAATCTCACATTTTTTCAATTCATCGTGTTAAAGGTGAAGCTTTTTAAAAAAAGAGACGATGGTAGTATTGGTGCTGGTGCTGGTGCTGGTGCTGGTGGTGGGTTGTTGTTTTGGGTTATTAAATTTTTATGTTTCCTTTTTTAGTTCCTGTTTTAGTTTTATTTAAGTATGCTTTTTCTTGTTATATCTCTGATTGGAAGTATGTAAGATGCCTTTAGAATCTTCCTCACTAATATAACTAGATGTTAAAAAACCTCCTAGTTCAAAGCTCAACACCGACCAAAAATGTTCCTACAAAATTAACAATTGAATCAACTTTTTTTTTTTTTTAACATTTAAAATACCTAAATAATTTGTATACTTTTTGTTTATTCCCCCTATCCTAAGATGAAGAAATTGTCAATTGGAAAGAACTACAAGATCCAGAAGCCAATACCACAGCAGTTTGAGCAGTTGATCCAGATCCACTAACAACACTTCCTAAACACCAATTGAAATTACCATTATAACCAATTTCATCACCATTTGAAATTTGGAAATTAGTAGCAGTAGTAGAAGAACTACAAGTTAATTGATTATTTGAATCTAATCCACAATTCCCCTTTGATGTAGAAATAGTTACACTATTTGAAGAAGATCCACTGAATTTATAAGTGGCACATGTTCCTGATGTATACCATGCTCCGTTACTTATAAGACATCCTGATTTTCCAGTTAAATCAACATACCCACTGGCTGGAACACTGGTTGATCCTGATCCTGTTGTGGTGGTGGTACCTTTGGTGGTGGTTGCTTTGGTGGTAGTTGTTCCTGTTGTCTTGGTGGTTACAGTTGTGCCTGAAGATCCACCTTTTGGAGGGAATTTGATTCCTGAACTTGGACAATTTGTACTTGAGACAGTATCTATAGGAAGATAATTTTGTTGTAAGATTGAACCTTTAATATGATAAAAGTACCAAACTTCATTAATTGCATTATTTGAATCACAACCAATATAAACATTAGCACCGAATTTATTTTTTAAAGCAGTTTGGATTTGTGATAATGTATAAGTAGCAGTTGATGAAGGAGTGATTCCAGCACTTGTTAACCATTTATAAGTAGGTAAAGTTTGAAACAATTGATAAACAAGACTATAATAATCATAAACATTTTCATTTGTTGTAAAACTTGAATAACAAGATGGTTTTAAAGTACTTAAACAAGTCCCATGTTTATTAAATTCATGAGCCCAAAATTGTGCGTTATCACCATTAATATCAGTCCAATATTTATTCATATTATTATATAATGTTTGATCTCCAAATTGATCAACAACAATCGATTCAATAGTACTTCCATCACTAGGGATTTCTAAAGAAGTGTCACAGAACAGAGGGTACCCACTAGTACAATAATCATTCCAAATTGAATGAATAGTGAATGAATCAGAAGGACCAGTGGCAGGATTATAATCCCAGAATTGAGTGAATAAAATAATCCCTCCTGGATTCTCATAACAACAACTATTGGAAGTATCTCCTGTGTTTGAACAAGAAATTGGGGAGTCAATAGGACATGAAGATGTGAATCCTGCGGAATAAACTGAGGAAATGTATAAAGCAACAATAGTTAAAATTGGTAACATTTTTGAGGAAGCTATGATGGTTTTGGGCTGTTTTTTGTTTTGTTTCTATAATGATTGCAAAAAAAAAAAAACAAAGCAAAGGGATTATTAAGTCATTTTTATATTCAAAATTCCATTTGGCAGCAAAATAAGTATGCCTCTCTCTCCCCTTCAAATTTCAGGCTTATCAACTGTTGTTAATGAAATGTAGTGCTTGACGTAACTTGGGAAAATCAACGACACAAAAGTCATGGAATGGTTAGGAACAATAGACAACTATAAATTTAGATATAAGCTTTTTGCTTTTTGGTTTGCTTCTTGTTTTCCCCTATAAAAACGTTTTCCGTTAAATAAAAGAAATCGTCATCGTTCCTTAAATGAAATTCGAGTTTTACTTATACAACGAAATGTGTATAATCAAAACCCAAGTATTGATGTGTTAGGTTAGGTTTGATTTCGCACATGTTTATGATAAAATATGATGATATCAAAAAGCGCAATTCTTGTTATCATAGAGCAATGGTAAAAAAAAAACGTGCGTGCGTGTTTTCCCCCTCGTCATCGTAAGGCACCATTTCAATTGAAACAATCAACGGGATCTATTTCATTTTCATTTCAGCCTACTAGAAAAATCTTGAAATCTTGAAATATTATTATTATTATTTGTTGTTTTACTAAAATAACAATATGAACAATAGGTCATTTTTTCGGAAGTTCCATTGGATTCCGTTGGAATGGTATCAAGTGGAGTCAAAACGTGGTTCTTGAAATTGGAAAAAAGGAATTTTGCGTTAATTGCATATTTCAGGTGAATTTTTCACTTTAATTACAATTATAATTAGACAAACGTGATGGGTGGAAGGCTGGGCATGTCTGTCATTATATTACACACGTTGACAGTTTGAAATTGCAGATGGTTGGTCCCCAGAATTCAATTCTACCTCCTTAATTTCTAAATAGATACTTATTATTATTCCTTCAGGGCCCCCAATGAACAAGTTTTGAAAAATTCCATACTATTTTGTATGGCACAAAACGGCACAAATTTAATCCTCGTACGTCACTTTGCAACTGAATTTTAGAGATAATCTATAGAGTCCCCACCAACGTGTGTGTGTGTGTGTGTGTGTTCAAAATTCATGTCAAGAAAGTTATGAACCTGAAAAGAGAGGCAAGGTATAATAGATTAGGAGGATATCTGATTGGATAGAAATTGAAGATGATTTTCTTTTTTTTTTGGGAAATTAAAGTTGTCTATTGTTTTATTGTTGCATCATATTTCCGATCCTTAACAATCACCTAGATTTCTAACTTTTACGAAGAAATATAAGCTCAATATAGAATACAGTTTTCTGTATGGTTCATACATTATCAGGTAAACCGAAACAATGCTTTGCTGGAGAATAAGAAGAGGAAGATTAAAGATGGTTGTTGTTGTTGTTGTTATTTCGGTGTCAATAGTTCGTATTTGACATTTCCGCACATTAAGAAATTGATAAATTGCCGTTTCAGGAGAAGTAATTGATCCCCCCAGGTACAATTTTTTTGTGTGTTCCTACTTTCCTTCTTTCTTACTTAGATCCACCAGTCAGCCACAGGGATCGAAAGAAAAAAAAAGGGTCATCAATATCACATATCATTATACCATTTCAAATCCCTGATTGCAGCCACCAATACTGAACCCCACAGTCCCTATAGTTTCATCATACTTTCAGAGAACCATCCACCTACAAATATTGACAGGAGGAGGAGGAGGAGTGTTGCAAGTTACTATTCGCTTATTTCACTTTAATTATACATTCTACTTTCAAACCTGCCTCAACTTTGAAATAAGATATTAACCAAAAAAAAATTCCACCAGCCTCAATAGATAAACCCTTTCATCCCCAGACCTACTTCCTTTTTTTTTCCACTTTTCTTTCCGCCTTTTTTCTTCTTTATTCGAAATCCCATTATCATTAGTGAAAGATGCAAAAAAAGATACTGACTCCAAAAGAGAAAACAGACCCCAAAAAGGCATTTATGCATTATACCACACAGTTCAACAAACGAATAAGAACACTTCATCAAGTTGTTGAATACTTCAGACAATCATCCATGATAGAAGCCATGGCACTTCCTATAGATGAACATGCTGCATTTTTCGATAAGAAGATTGAAGAGTTTAATGAAGCTGTGATACAAGTTGATAATATATTTATAAATAATCTTAAGCCAAATCCAAATAATAAAGTCAGTATTTTGATTGCTAAACAAGAACTAAGGAGAGAAGTTGCTTTACAAAGAATAGAAATGACTGAGTTGATATATAGTGCCATTGATCGTATGATTGAAAAACATTATAAGATGAATCAAACGTATAAGGAAGAAATAGATAATCTTGAACTGGAATTTATGGAGGGGAATATTGATGAAATAGAATATATCAACATGGTGCTAGGAGATTTTTGAAACCAACAGAAGGGGATAGAAAAGAAAGTGTCTGTCATTTTCAGTTGGACTGAGTTGAGCTAGGCTTTGAAATAGCCCCGGGGGAGATTTGAGGGACTAGAACTGAATTTCCATTTAGTCTAGGAGGAAGTTTACACTAAGAAGTGTTTGTTTTATTAATACAATTTCCCTCTATATTAGACCCATTTAGGGTCTTAAATATTTGTATACTACAATGAATAATTGCAAAAAACCCACCCCATGGTACAAAATATTGCGTCCTAGTGAAAAACACGCACGCTGGTCGTGTAGATATGAAAAGAACCGCACCACGAAAAATTCAAAAGTAAATTATAGTTACACGTAAAAATTTCCAACCAACCCTCCAACAAAGCAGGACTTGATCAACCCAACCCATCCCAAACACTCCACAATCAACCTAGTCATGTCATTTTCCCAAAGTGCTCCATATAACGAGTATGCTCGTTTATACGAAATTGAGTCTTCTCCAGTTGAAACCAGTCCATTCACAACCTACACCACCATATTCACAGTGTTATTATTATTGATTGCCTTTGGATCTCTATCATTTGCTCTATTAGGAGATGTGAAAAAGAAGAATCCAATTGGATATATATTTAATGCAATTGTTGCCTCGTTAGCTGTTGGCTTGTCTGCCATTTACATTTCGAATTTTGTTGGTGTTTATATTTAAAATGTATGGAAATATTTGTGGGTATTGTTGAGAAGAAGAAGAACATCTACTACAACAATAAACAAATAGAAATTGAATGTATATTAGTTGATATAATAGAATGAAAAAAAAAAATTATATGTTTGAAGTTGAACCTGGTTAGTAGTTCAATAAATGCTGTAAAACTTGGATGTCTTCAAAGTGGAGAGGAAACAGTTGTCTGGATTTCTCTTTTAGACATTTCTTCGTTTGTAAACTGTCTCTTTTCTTCAATTACTTGTGGGGTCTAGGGGTATTATTCAAACATCAATGCAAGTACTGTGCGTCTATCATTTTGATCTTTTCCACCAATTCGGAGATTGGAAATCGGAAAAGCGTTTGCTGAGAAATTTTTCAATTTTGTTTTTTTGCCAGCACAATACCCACAACCTTTCTTTCAAACTCTACTACAACAGATCCCAATAACAATACCCCCTCTTTATAAATGTTTTTCAAGCACTTATTAGTGTTCATACATATCTGTATATTGGTAAGTGCCAGAGCACAAGGGGATGAATACGCATCTGATCCAAACATCTATGAATTGACACCATCTAATTTTGATAAAGTTGTTCATAAATCAAATTATACTACATTAGTTAAATTTTATGCCCCATGGTGTGGATATTGTAAACAATTACAACCAATATATCATAAATTGGGGAAATATATAAATAAAGATTCCAAATATTCCATTAATATAGCAAGTGTAAATTGTGATAAAGAATATAATAAACAATTATGTTCACAATATCAAGTACGTGGATTTCCTACATTAATGGTTTTTAGACCTCCCAAATATGAAAAGGGCAAACAAGTGAAATTACAAAGACATGCAAGTGAAGTATATCAAGGTGAAAGAACCGTTAAATCAATGGTTCAATTTTTAAGTTCAAGATTGAAAAATTACGTAAAGAAATTTCATAATATCAATAGTAATGGGATTGATGAATGGTTGGGCCAAGAGGAGGATAAACCTACTGTTTTACTTATAACTAATGGTGGTCTGGTTAGTCCGTTGTTGAAATCAATAGCTATTGATTTCCTTGATCGTGTAAATATAGGAATGATTGGGAAATTGAATGATAATATTCATGAAATCATAGTAAATGGTAATATAATTGAAATTCCAGTTAGTTCTAAACCTACATTATTATATTTTGATAAAATTAAAGGGATAATGATACCATATGATAAATCAGATAAATTGAATGATAAAGTGAAAATATCAGAATGGATCATTGAACAAACTAATCAACAACCTATTGAAGGTCCATTATCTAAAAAGGAAAAGAAATATTATTCCAAATATAGAACAGGGAAAAAGAAAGTAGAACATGATGAATTATAAGTCTGTATATATAGAGTCTATAATAATATATATAATAAAAAAAAAAAAACAAATCATGCCTTGCCAAAGCCGTCCATCATATCTAATAACGAGTCTATATCATCTTTAGATTCTTCTTTTTCCTCTTTAATATTGTTGTTCCCCGTCTCATTCAATTGTATCCAATTACCCACATTTTCCACATACACTTTGGAGTTTGGGACAAAATGACCACCTGGGTGTTTCAAGATATCCGACGATGATTTAGTTAATTCGTATAAAGAATACCCACGATCTTCAGAAACAACAGTATCCAATTCTCCCAAAACATGTAAATATTTAAATCCACTCGATTTAACATCTTTTTCCAGTTTTGGATAATGGTCATCATATTTGAAATTCCCTGATTTTTTCGAAGTATCTAATTTGAAACCAGAATATAAAATTACAAATTTTAAAGGATTAGTTTCAAATAATTCATGAAATCTATGAGCTATCAATCCAGCAAATGCAGCACCTTGAGAAAATCCAATTATCCCAACAACGGGTAATCCTTTTTCTATCTCTGTCTCCTTTGGATCTAATTTCAAATCTTCATCTTCAATAAGTTCACCTTTTGAAATATAATTCTTAATCACATCAATAGATGAATCTAAATTTATCGAATCATTGGTCTTATCTTGTTTAACCCACCATGCACGATACGTAACCTCTACTTCTTCTTCTGAGTTTGTAGAAGATCCAAATTTCGATAATGAATCAGTGGTTGGTAAATCTGCTGGGGTTAAAATATAAGGAGCATTCAAGTATATGCATTTATAACCTAATTTGATTAGTTTTTTTCGTAATGCTGATGTTTTGGCATAGAATAATGATGCGGATTGGGTGTATCCATGAAGAAATAGGATTTTACCCTTGTAGTCGATCTGTTTCTTTGGTGGCATAGGAAGAGTTTGGGAGTTAGGTTGGGAAGAAGAAGAAAGATGATGAAATGTTTTTGAAAAAAAAAAATTGTGGTTGCGATTTGTTATCGGAAATAAGGTCCCGCGTATCTTGAATAAACAATTAATACACTACAATAAATATACTAATATCAGATGTTTTTCTTTAGTTAAACAAATTTTATATATATATATTCTATAATAAACAAAATCATAAACATAAAAATTCTATATCAACAACCAATTAGTTGTGGTAATTTTTTAATATCACTCAAAATCAAAATCTTATGAGGATCAGAATTATCACCTTTCCCATAAAATTCTTGAAAATCTGATTTTCCTTTAAGTTTCTCTATATCACTTTGTAATTCAACAAAATGAATTACATGACCAACACCTAATCTTTTCGCTTCCTTTACATTAATCTCACTATCATCAATGAAATATTGTTTCTCCATCACTTCTGGATCATTATAATCAAGTTGAGTCAATTGGAAACAATTATAAAAATAAGCAGGCATAGGTTTACATATTATAGGATATTTCGAGTAATCACAATAAGTCAATCCATCAAACAAATCCCCAATACCTAAAAAAGATACCACTCGTAATGCATGATTCTTATAAGCATTAGTAATGAGCCAAAAATAATCAAACTTATGACTTTCTTTCACAGTTTGTAAAACATGTCCCAACGCAACATCATATCGTAACACACAGTGTAGATCCAACGCGTCATCGACTTTAGAATTATAATCCAATGCATCAACTTGATGATTTCTAACTAATCCTTCAATAGCTAATCCATACGTCTTATAATAATTCATATGTAATTCATGGGCATCTTCATCGGGCAAACTCAAACTCTGTTTGAAGTAATCATGGATCTTGACCTGCATCATATCATTTATCCTCGTGGATCGTGGGTATAAACAATTATCAATATCAAAGAAAAATATCTTCTTGTTTGAATATGAAGGAGGAATGGGACCATAGCCATATTGTAAACTTACGTGTCTTCCTGGCTTGGCATTCTCAACCTCAGTCAATTCTGGGTTGATATATGTTACTGGTTCACCGATAGATACTGTCATGATTGAATTGTGGTTTAAAGAAGGAAAGTTGTATATTATTTAATGTTGGTTTGGGTTGATTGCTGCGGGAAAGTTGGAAGATAAAAAAGTTGGGTGGTGGAAAATGAAAAACACGTGCGCGTGGGATCTAACCATGCCATGGGAAGATTCCTGTTTGGTTGCAACTTTAATTGGTAGAAAGCATACTTAAGTCCTATTCCCAATGTAAAAGATCATTGGTTCCTTAGCGTCCAATAATGTTTGTACGTTCAATGATATCGGATAGGTTCTGATTTGCTTGATTATTGGTCATTCAACACTTTCATCGTAGATCTATCATATCAAGTGTCTCCTAAAATACCATTACCACAAGTAATAAAAAAGCTATTTAATGTTATACTACCTGTGAAATATTTTGCGCTTTATATCCCATGGGTTCCTCGGACGATAATTAGCAGAAAGGGGGTTCGCTCCAACATCATTCTTGTTTCACTAGTGGTTTTGAGTCACTTTTGTGAGGAGGCGAGGAGGCGACCGATAAGGAAGGAAAATCTCCCGATAAGCTCCAAAATTCGCCCGCGACGTCGGGCCTCCTCGTGGGGAGGAGCCAACCAAGGGGGTTATAAATATAAATACAAACTCGTCTGCTGCGTCCAAGTTCTCAATTTTTTCCTTCCCCCGTTCTTTAGTCATTCCTTATACCTATATCCAACCATGAGATATATCTTACCAATACTAGCATATTGGATCGTTCACACTCTCGCAAATCAAGAAGTCTTTAGCTTATCATCATCACCTCCATCCTCATGTCCTATCGACTCCCCGATTTCATGTTCAAGAAACAACAACCTTGAAAATGTTGATAGTTGTTGTTATGAAGCACCAGCTGGTGTTGTTTTATTAACCCAATTTTGGGATTATGATCCTGCTACTGGTCCTGATGATTTATTTACTCAACATGGATTATGGGGTAATTTATGTTCTTCTGGGTATCCGCAATTTTGCGATCCATCATTAGAAATA
Organism: Candida gigantensis; assembly: GCA_030557085.1. Classification (NCBI taxonomy): domain Eukaryota; kingdom Fungi; phylum Ascomycota; class Pichiomycetes; order Serinales; family Debaryomycetaceae; genus Candida; species Candida gigantensis. Next base: position 239,321 of record JAKTVG010000001.1, read on the forward strand.
GATCCTAATGGTCATGATATTAAATCAATTATTGTTGATGAATTTAAAGATCAAGATTTGTTTAATAATATGAGTTATGTATGGAAAGATTATCATGGTAGAGATAGTTCATTTTGGGCTCATGAATTTAATAAACACGGGACATGTTTCAATACTCTTAAACCATCATGTTATTATACTGATTTCAAAAAGAATCAAAATTTATATGATTTCTTTAAAATTGCCGTGGGATTATTTAATAAATTACCTACTTATGATTGGTTATCAGAAGCAGGGATAATACCTTCAAATTCTAAAACTTATGAATTATCTGAAATTCAACTGGCTTTGAATGAAAAATTCGGTGCTAATGTATTCATTAAATGTGATTATAATCATGCAATTAATGAAATTTGGTATTATCATCATGTTAAAGGTTCTTTATTACAACAAAATTTCATCCCTATTGATTCAGTGGCTCATACAAATTGTCCTCGATCAGGTATAAAATACCCACCAAAGGGTGCAAAACATATTCCTACAAACCCAACAATTACCACCAGAACAACAACATCAACACACGGATATAATGATGATCCTACTTCTATCCCTGCAAGATCTTACGTTCATTTATCAGGGAAATCAGGGTGTCTTATAAGTAACGGGAATTGGTATACTTCTGGTACTTGTGCCACTTATCATTTCAGAAAATCTACCACAACAGAATCACAATATGAAATCAGATCATCAAAAGGTTATTGTGGGATTAATGGAAATAATGAATTGACGTGTAGTCGATCAATCAGTGGTCCATCCACTTTCCAAATTAAAGACGGTAAGATTGGATTTGAAGATAAATTCGATTGGTGTTTGGGTACCACTGTAGGATCGGGTTCAACTGCTCAAACTAGTGTCAAATTGTCTGATGGATCTTGTGATTCTTTCCAATTGACAATTTAGTATAGACTATTTTAAAAAGGGAAATTAAAGAGATAAACTATAACAAAAATGGAAAATTTAAATGGAAAATTTACAAAAAAGTTTAGATTTATATAAAATATTATACGTAAAGGTTGAATTTAATGTCATAATGTAGATCTAGTTTCCAGAAACGGAGACGAAACAGCACTACTCTTAATAGTGAAACCAACCCACTATTCAATTTTCTACAATATTCATTGTTTCTAATCGTTGAAGATCTATATTGGTAAAAAAATGTATATAACTATTTACCGTTTTATTAAAACAAAAAATGAACCAAAAAAAGAAGCCTCTTTTTTTTCATTTGTATAAAGAAAAAGTCATAAACTCATGTAATTAAAAAGGATAAGTTGGAAAATAAAAAACCGATGAATAAAATGCAGTTGATGCAATAACCCATAAAAAAAAGGACAAAAATAAAAATAAAGATTTTAAACAAAACAAAAACTCAAAAAATTAATAATGAATATTTCAAAATTTCCACGTTTAATATCTGTAAATATCAGCCTTGTATGGACCTTGTTCTGGAATACCCAAATATTCAGCTTGAGTATTAGTCAAAGTAGTCAATTTAGCACCCAAATGATCCAAGTGACATCTAGCAACAGTTTCATCCAAAACTTTTGGTAATAAATGAACACCAACGTCAAATGGACCAGTCTTGGCGAATTCTGGGAATTCTTCTCTGAATTTTTTGTTATCAGCATTGAATAAAGCAATTTGAGCCAAAACTTGATTAGAGAAAGAACATGACATGACAAATGAAGAGTGACCAGTAGCACAACCCAAGTTGACTAATCTACCATCAGCCAACAAGATGACGTGACGACCATTCTTCATCAAGTATCTGTCAACTTGTGGTTTGATGTTGACAACAGATTCGGCATTGGCTTTCAACCAAGCGACATCAATTTCAATATCAAAATGACCAATGTTACAAACAATGGCATCTTCTGGCATTTGTTCAAAATGTTTACCAGTAATAATGTCACGACAACCAGTGGTAGTGACGAAAATTTGACCAATAGAAGCAACATCATCCAATGGAGCAACTTGGTAACCAGAGACAGCAGCTTGCAAAGCATTGATTGGATCAATTTCAGTGACAATGACTCTAGCACCCATACCGTGTAAAGCCATAGCACAACCTTTACCAACATCACCGAAACCGGCGACAACGGCAACTTTACCAGCAATCATAACATCAGTGGCTCTTTTAATACCATCAATCAAAGATTCTCTACAACCGTACAAGTTATCGAATTTAGATTTGGTAACAGAATCGTTAACATTGATAGCTGGGACTTTCAATTTACCATCTCTTAAAGCTTTGTATAAATGGTGGACACCAGTGGTGGTTTCTTCAGATAAACCAAAACAATCTTCCAACATTTCAGGGTATTTTTCATGAACCAAAGAAGTCAAATCACCACCATCATCCAAGATCAAGTTCAATTTCTTACCATCTTTGAAGGCAAACAATTGTTGTTCAATACACCATTGGTATTCTTCTTCAGTTTCACCTTTCCAAGCGAAAACTGGAACACCAGCAGCAGCAATGGCAGCAGCAGCATGATCTTGAGTGGAGAAAATGTTACATGAAGACCAAGTGACTTCAGCACCCAAAGCAACCAAAGTTTCAATCAAAACAGCGGTTTGAATGGTCATATGTAAACAACCGGCAATTCTGGCACCTTTCAATGGTTGAGATGGACCATACTTCTTTCTAATGTACATTAAACCTGGCATTTCATTTTCAGATAATTCAATATCTTTTCTACCAAAGGCAGCTAATGAGATATCGGAAACTTTATAGTTAGTGGCTGGAGCGGATGACATGATTGTTATAGTAGTTAATAAAACTGATTACTATCAATTGAAGAAAAGAAATAAGGAATTTAAGAATTTAAAAAAAAATTTCAAATCAAACTTTCCAGTATGTATTTAAATTCTGCAGGCAAAAGAGAAATCTCAACAAAAATTTTTTTTTCTCCATCGCGCACACCCGCATGCACACGCCCAGGCCCATGGCCCACGCCCACACGTGTTTTTCACTCTATAGTATAAATATAGTATGCATGGGTACGGTCGTATGGTGGTGGTTTAGGTCACATGCACAAGATGAGCAGAATCAACAATATTGGGTCCTGTATATAAACCACTCCGAAGGAACATACACCCACCAATCTTATAAGACTACCAACAAGGTACATTAATTGAATTTGAAAATTCTTGCCACCCCTTTTACATAGCCTAGGTACAATAATGGTGGAAATACTCTTAAAATAGATTGGAAAATAGAAAAAAGATTAGTTAAAAGATCTTTTTTTTCTTTCCATTAGTGAAATAATATTTGTGTTCTAGACTTTTAGGTATAGACGATGACCACATTACATCCAATCAATAGAGAAAAAGACATTAAAGATGTAGTGTAAACTATCTTCAATAAAAACAAGTTACGGATTCATACGACAACCTCTACACAGATGCAACTAGTCTATTTCAGTTACCAAATGAAGCTCGCAAAGCTTTGACAGGCTGATAACTGATTAGCACTTATAATTATTCAACTCTTAGCCATCAAGTATATGCTAAATTGCAAGATAGAATAAATATTAAAAAATTTAAGTCATCAATAAGTCCCAGCCGTACGACATACAAAAGAATGAACTTAGTTGTGTTGAATATTTTTTACAAGTAGCTAAATATTACTAAAGAATTGTTGCAAAATTTTTCAAAAATTGAAATACCACGATGAGATCTCTAACAAACACTTAACACCGAAATCCTATGGCATTATTTTTCAAACATATTGAGTTACAAATATCTACTTATTTCAAATGACCAAATAGTCCTAATCTATAAGCGATTAAATAAATACGAGTACTTCAGATTCTTATACATTCACAAAGGGTAAAACAGTCTGTTAAAGTCGTTTTTTTCAACAAGAACCTTGTGAGCGGTTCCGCCATGTCAAAAAAAGAACATTTTGTAACCGATATTTTAGGACCGGCTACATAATTGGAGTGGGGGAGAAATGATAGTCTAAAAAAGGATAAAAAACCCCGTCAACTTTGGTGGGATAACTACTGAGAAAGACTAGATGAATTTGCAAGTTTGTTAAGAACTCACAAACAAACATGACTACTAGCGGTGGTTGTTGCATAAATCTGAAGTAAGAGGATGATGAAAAAGTAAAACAATCCGAGCCGAGAGCTGGCTGTTGGTTTGGTTGCAAGGTGGAATTATATTTCCAGTGCGGAACCGCACCGGACCCCCACCACCAATTAAGTCATTTTTATACGGTTTTGTTAAATGCCCTTTGCCGGAGTTATTTATTTATCTCATTTATTTGCTATTGTCACGAAACGAAATTTAGTCATACTTTGAAATTTTACGAATGAGGGTTAACATTGTTGCTAATCATCCATTTCCCACTTATCTATTTTTTTTGACGACGATGAGTATAAATAGCCCAGATATTAATTAAATTCTAAATATTAGTTAATTCTATTTATTAATTAACTATTCGTCAAAAATGACTACACTTGAAGACAAAAACAAAGATCTTATGAAAGATCCAGAATACATCAGTTCCAATGACTCCATCAGAGAAAAACAGGTTGATGAAGTGACTGACCCACAAGCTGAAGTTGACTCATTAGCTCAAGAATTGGGTATAAATCAAAAGAAACTAATGTGGAAAATCGATCTTTGGGTTGTTCCTCCATTTTGTCTCTTATATTTCCTTTCGTTTTTGGATCGTGTGAATATTTCCAATGCTAATGTTTATGGATTAAGTAAAGATTTGAACTTGGTGGGGAATCAATACAATACCGCTTTAACTGTGTTTTTCGTTCCATATATTGTATTTGAAGTGTTGGCTAATTATGCTATTAAATTTGTGAAACCTCATATTTGGTTATCTACTTTGGTGTTATTTTTTGGAGCAATTTCAATTGGCTTAGGATTTGTTCAAAATTTCGGAGGGTTGGTTGCTTGTCGTTTCTTGATTGGTATTACTGAAGCTTCCACTTTCCCATCCATTTTTTACTTGTTGTCTACTTATTATTCCAAGGCAGAATCACAACGTCGTTTCTCAGCTTTCTTTTCATGTACTGCATTATCTGGTGCTGCATCAGGGGCCATTGCATACAAGATCCATGATTTAGATATGGTCCATGGTTTAGAAAGTTGGAGATGGATTTTCATCATAGAAGGAGCAATCACCTGTGGTTGTGCAATCATATTATTCTTTTTAATTGCTGATTTCCCTGAAGAATCCAGATTTTTAAATACAAACGAACGTACATTTTTGAAAAAAAAATTGGAGATTTTAGGAGGTACTTCATCAGCTTTTGAAATTAAAAACACTTTTAAAGACGTTGCTAAATGTTTCAAAGATTGGTTGATTTGGTTACCAGCATTGACATATTTTGGTTTGATTATTCCATCGTACGGTTATGCATATTTTGCAGCCACAATCATCAAACAAATGGGTTATACTGCAGTTGCTGCCCAACAACATTCAGTTTATCCTTGGGTATGTGCCTTTGGAGTGATTAACGTAACTGCGTTTCTTTCCGATTATTTCAAGAAAAGATTACCTTTTGCAATCATTATGAGTGTAATGGCCATCATTGGTCTTGCAATGATTTTAGGAGCAACAAGTCTGCCTATGGTTCGTTATGCTGGATGTTTCCTCAGTGTCACTGGATTATATACAGCGATGCCAATGGTTGTGTGTTGGGCAGCATTAAACAACGGATCCCATATTCGTAAGTCGGTTGGTACAGCATGGCAAATTGGTTTCGGTAATATTGGTGGTATTATCGCTACCTTCATATTCTTGGCTAAAGATGCCCCAGTTTATAAACCAGGTTTGGCCACTTCGATTTCGGCTCTTTGTTTTGCAATAATATGTTCCATTGCTTATTTCTTTCTTTGTTACAGAATGAACAGAATCAAACAAACAGACGCATATAAACAGGAATTTGAAGCTATGTCGGAACGTGATCAAATACTTGCCGGTGATAGAAATCCAAAATTCGTTTACTTGTATTAGGAAAAAAAAAAAAAAAAAGAAAGGAAACCGTTTCATACTTTGACACATATTGAATTAGATTATTACAAGAGACCGTGCAGATTTAAGCATGCCGTTAAAGGAGAGTATATGACGAGGGTCTTGAGCACTAGTATGATACTGCGGACAGGCGTGCAAGTTTTATGAGTGAAAAATTTTCCCTTCAACGGGACAAGAGTCGATTTAACGATTTAATGATAATATTGATTTTAACAATGAAGTGAACCAGTAGTTACTTGATAAGATACTTCTCAAACTTGAGTTTTCTTATACTGGTCAGGCAATCTAGGTTTGTTAGTTGTAAAGGTGAATAGTTGTATTGAGTACATATAGTTAGTTACCAATTTGAACTATTAAGACGTAAATACATTCATCCAACTCGTAAGCCAACATCTTTAGTGGAGACTTCCGCCAAGTCAATTTCATTCTTAAATAATGGTTCTTGCATGTCGTTTGTTTGCGACAGTGTAAAAAGAGGGCTTTTTTGAAAAAAAGACCAAGTTCTTGGCAATACTTATACAATCACAAACTCAACCTAGATCTATAATCTCTTGTACAAACCTATATAAGGCGTACTTAACAAATAAATAAAGTATAGTAAGGCTGAACAAACCCCGGTGTTAGGAAAAAATTGAAAAATTAACTGGCGATTTTGGTTTTTATTTATTTAGTTTTGTGACTGTTAGTTATAAAACACTCGCCTTGTGCGATGGGAGTTTGTGTGGAGAAATGAAGTCCTAAACAGGTTATCAAATCCGTCAAGTTTTTATTTTTGAGAAATAGACAGAGTACATGGTTTTGCAGGTTTTTCATGGGTTCCATCCCTCGGCTCTCCGAGACAAGACAAAACAGTCTGGAAACTGCCAACATTAACAAACAGGTGGTACTAGAAGTACTGCTTGTTATTAATTGTGTTGATGGAGGTAGGATGGAGGTATCACTACCTCCATCACTTCCCCCCACAGAATAGCGCAAGGGCAATGGCAATGACTCAAATGTTAAGGATAATAAAATATCCGGGCCGGCTGTCGCAACTTCAAAAATTATTTTTTTCTTGGGTGCCTTCCTTCCTTTGTTGTCGCCAGTGCGGTTCCGCACCGCAAAGTGAACCCCGCCAGTTATTTTTTGTACGGGGTTATAAAGAGCCTATACCGGAATTAATTAATTAAGTGTATATATATATATCTCAATTGCTATTTATACACAAATTCACTAATAAACGGATATTTTACGAATATAAGAAAGTTTTTTTTTTCTTGACCTTTCTTTTTATTATATATTCATCAATTTCCCCAGTTATTGGTTTTTTTTTTGACGAAACAATATAAATACTCCTGGTTATTCTTAACTAAATTTTTTTGCATCTCCTCTTGCATTTTGTTTCCCTATTAAAAAAATTTTCACCTGGCATATTATAACCCCCTCCCATTACAAAATGTCAACGACTATTGGTGCTGAAAAGAAAGACACTGAATTTTTGAAAGACCCAGAATACATCAGTTCCAATGACTCCATCGGAGAAAAACAGGTTGATGAAGTGGCTGATCCACAAGCTGAAGTTGACTCATTAGCTGAAGAATTGGGTATAAATCAAAAGAAGTTGATGTGGAAAATCGATCTTTGGGTTGTTCCTCCATTTTGTCTCTTGTATTTCCTTTCATTTTTGGATCGTGTGAATATTTCTAACGCTAATATCTATGGATTAAGTGAAGATTTGAAATTGGTGGGGAATCAATATAATACCGCTTTAACTGTATTTTTCGTTCCTTATATTGTCTTTGAAGTGTTGGCTAATTATGCTATTAAATTTGTCAAACCTCATATTTGGTTATCTACTTTGGTGTTGTTATTCGGAGGTATTTCTATTGGGTTAGGGTTTGTTCAAAATTTCGGCGGGTTGGTTGCTTGTCGTTTCTTGATTGGTGTCACCGAAGCTTCTACTTTCCCATCCATTTTTTACTTGTTGTCTACTTATTATTCCAAGGCAGAATCACAACGTCGTTTCTCAGCTTTCTTCTCCTGTACTGCATTATCTGGTGCTGCATCTGGAGCCATTGCATACAAGATCCATGATTTAAATATGGTCCATGGTTTAGAAAGTTGGAGATGGATTTTCATCATTGAAGGTGCAATTACTTGTGGTTGTGCTTTCTTTTTGTTCTTTTTAATTGCTGATTTCCCAGAAGAATCCAGATTTTTAACTAATAATGAACGTACTTTTTTGAAGAAAAAATTGGAGATTTTGGCTGGTACCACCTCCGCTTTTGAAATTAAAAATACTTTCAAAGATGTTGCTAAATGTTTCAAAGATTGGTTGATTTGGTTACCAGCTTTATCATATTTCGGTTTAATTATTCCATCATATGGGTATGCTTATTTCGCTGCCACCATTATTAAACAAATGGGTTATACTGCAGTTGCAGCACAACAACATTCAGTTTACCCATGGGTATGTGCCTTTGGTGTTATTAACGTCACCGCTTTTGTTTCAGATTATTTCAAAAGAAGATTACCATTTGCAATCATTATGAGTGTCATTGCTATAGTTGGTCTTGCTTTGGTTTTGGGAGCCACTGACAAACCAATGATTCGTTATGCTGGATGTTTCCTTACTGCTAGTGGTTTATACACTGCTATGCCAATGATTGTTTGTTGGGCAGCTTTGAATAATGGATCCCATATCCGTAAATCTGTTGGTACTGCATGGCAAATTGGTTTCGGTAATATTGGTGGTATTATCGCTACCTTCATCTTCTTGACTAAAGATGCTCCAGTTTATAAACCAGGTTTGGCCACATCAATTGCTGGTATTTGTTTTGCTATGTTGTGTTTTATTGCCTATTTCTTCCTTTGTTACAGAATGAATAGAGTGAAACAAACAGATGCTTATAAACAAGAGTTTGAAGCCATGTCTGAACGTGATCAAATTCTTGCTGGTGATAGAAATCCAAAATTCGTTTACTTGTATTAGAAGAAGGATTGTTCTTTTTTTTGTTTCATCTATAATGATGAATTAATATTTCCTATATTTATGAAGTGATGATAATCGAAACTGGTTACTGAAAAATATACAGAGTTAATAGTTTCATTTATTTAGTTTAATAAAACAATAAAAGTTTGCTTTTAATATTTCAAGTAATATTGTACGTTTGAAGTGTTGATTCTCAGTATCACATGTTTTGTGCAGTTGCAATTGCAATTGGAGCAGTTCCAGATTCGATCGAAATTGAAATAGAATTGACCCCAAACAGAGGTTGTGCAGATTAATGAATAGCAATTAGTGGGGCCCCAATTTGTAATGTAATTGCTGCGGTATAAAAATACGGTTGCGTTCCAAGTACAAAACGCATATAAATATTTCTTCGTGCCTGTTTATGTTTTGTCTTTTTTCAAATTGGTTTGTGATCCGTATTATTGGGTTGGTTCCTGAACATTATTATTGTTGGTATTATTATTATTGTTTACTTTTCTTGGGGGAAAGGGGCGTGTGTCTGAGCCCTGATTAACTTGCATCTTCTGGCCCCCTATTTCATTGTGAAATCGAACGAGGTTCTTCTTACATAGCCACCGAATCTTGTTTGTTAATCCCATTACATCATCTGTTGTCTTATACCCCTGGATAATCAAATGCCAATAAAACTTAAAACAAAACTTCTTCAAATGAAAAGGAAAAAGAAGGGAATCAAGATTTTGGCGTTTTGGCGTTGGTGCTGCATCGTGGGTTGCTATGCCACGGGCTTGGCCTGGCTTGGCCTTGGGCTTGGGGCGTAAGGCCGCGCCTGAAAATCCACGTCACATTATGTCGCACTCTTTTTCTTTTTCGACACGTAAAAAATTTAAAGCGACATTTTGCCTCGAGACATTTGTTTTGTTTTGTTTACACTATGTGCCTTTGTCACTCACCCACACTTTTTATTACACGAATTTATTGTTCAACAATGAACTTTCTTATTTACAAATTACTAGAACCTGCAAATAAGGAAAAACAGACCAGACAAAACGGTGATGTAACCTTACTCGTCAACCTGCAGACCAACCAATTAGCATTTGTTGTTTAACTGAGCAATGCCTCCCGCGACTAAAACACATTGTCCATATGAAGAATTTTACCTGGAGTGGAATCTTTACTATAACATTACTGTCTGGGCTGCTAATACTTGGTTAGACTAGTTCTAAATAACCAACTGTAAAGGCGGGAAGCAACAATGTTAACTGTGGTGCGAAGAAATCAGAAGCGGATCAAATTACAGAATGTCGAATATTCGCGGTATTGTAAATTCATACCAACAGATGAGCGATTCTAGTACTGCTGCTGATGATTCTTGAAATTCAGTTGCATAGGAGGAGACATACATACATTGGTTCGATGCGACGCAGATCTTCTTCTTCCCCTAAACTAGATTTTAGAATCTTTGCACATTCTGGTTTGAGACGATGAAAAATGGAAAAATGGAAGAATTTGATTCGGTTTAACGAAAATCTTCAAAAATTATTGCGAAAATAAAATTACACAAAACACCATTTTGCACCACAACATTATTATGTGTGGCCCAAACAAACACAACACCACATAAAGTATGTTTCGTCTGTTTTTATTATTATTATTATTATTTTTATTAAACATTTGATGGGCGGAATTGTTGAAACGGTAAACTTTTAACCTTTTAAACGTCAAATCAGTGATCTCTCAAACTTTGTATATATATTGAATTGAATCTCCCCCTCTGCAACGAGAATTCCCAAATTTCTTCTTTCTTCTTTTCTTGTTCCGTTTTTTCTTTCTTAGTTCTTTAGAAATCAATCAATCAAAGTTTCCAACTCTAGTCTTTCGCTTAATTTTAATTATTTTCATTCAAAAATGCAATTTTCAACTGTCGCTTTATTAGCCATTGCTGCCTCCACCGTCAGTGCAGTCCTTACCGAAACTGTTGAATCATCAACTATTATCACCATTACTTCATGTGGTCCTGAAGTCACCAGCTGTCCAGCTAAAGCTCCACCAGCTGTTGAAACCACCCCAGCTCCAGCTCCACCAGCTGTTGAAACCACCCCAGCTCCAGCTCCACCAGCTGTTGAAACCACTGTTGCTCCACCACCTCCACCACCAGTATCCAACAGTACTGTTGCCCCAGCCCCACCAGCTCCAGCTCCAGAAACCAGCATTGTTCCATCAGCCCCAGCTCCAGCCCCAGAAAGCTCTCCAGCCCCACCAGCAATTGTTATTCCAACCACTGCTGCTACTACTCCATTGGCTCCAGAAACCACTGCTCCATCTGTTCCAGTTATTGCTACCACCGCTTCTCCAGTTTCTAACGGTACCGTTGCTGCTCAAACTACTCCACTTATTGTTAGCACCTCTGCTTCTAACGGTACTGTTCCAGCTAATGTCACCACTTTCGAAGGTGCTGCTGGTAAACAATACGTTACTGGTGCCGTTGCCATTGTTGCTGCTGCTTTATTGGCTTTGTAAGTCCAATAAGGAATATTAACATGGGCAAACAAACATAACTGTTCACTATTATTTCAATTCGTTTCATTTCGGTTTCATCACATTTTTTTTTAAAGAGAAAAGATTATCCTATTCTCAAATACCTCTCTATACCATTGGCATATAGATGATTTTTCAATTATACTGTAGAAAAACATTCGAAGTAATTGTTACTTTCGCAAATTAAATAGTTGAAAAACCACTTTATAATTTATAAATAAAAAAAAAAAAACAACAATTCATATATTATAATATAAAATCATATTCATAAGTGTTATATATCGATATATTTTTATCTTTTATAAATTAAAACTTTTAATAACTTTTGAAAAGCAATCATTACACTGTTTGTACAATAAAAACAAAATATTAAAGCAAACCACATACGTCAATAAATCTAGCAAATATCATCACCTTTTTCTAATTATTTGGATTCACAACAGGACTATTTTCGACTTCTGGGACATTCACAACGGGATCATTATATACTTCATCTGGGATATTCACAACAGGATCATTTTCAACATTCACAACTTGTCCTCCACCAGCAATTGGAGGTTGATAATCAACAGGATAATTAGGAACAAAAGTACCATTTTCAAACATCTTAACCTTGGGCTTAATAATATTTTTACTCACTGTCCCATTGACATTTTTTGTACCATTATAATTAACTGGTGGATGAAGTGGTTTACCATTCTTAAACTTATCAGGATGATTAAAATAGGTATGATCTTTCATCAAATCTTTATTTTCACTCTTTGGTAAACTTGCTCTAACTTCTTCATATGATGATTTCATTTTTGGATATCCTTTCAATGGCCTTGTCAGATTCTTTGGTACATAATCAATTGGATAATTAGGCTTCAGTATTTCTTCCACTACCTTTGGTTCTGGTACCAATTCAACTACCTTCTTTCTGGGTTGATCTTGTTCCTTAGAAACAGTTTTATTTTCATTTGCAATTGGTAAACTTTCATTGAACACTCCAGGATTATGAATAACTTCAGATTCTGAAACATCTTTGTTTTCCTTCTCATTTGACTCACTATCTTTCTCATCATCAGTTAAACAATCTTCATCATCAGTCAAGCACTCTTCTTCTTCTTCTTCTTCCTCTTCTTCTGCTTCTTCTTCTTTTGCCTTTGGTTTATCGTCAACAACTGAAGTTTCATTAGTAGGATACCAAGGTTTAGTCACATTATAATTAGGAACCTTCACTTCTGGAACAGGAGAATTTATTTCATTTGAATCAGTAGGATCATGAATACCACCTTCAAGACCATTTTCACCATTGATTATATCACCATGACTATTATCAAAACCAGTATCACCATTATTACCATCACCTTCATCATCATCTCCACCACCACCATCACCAACAACTTCGCTCGAATGATGCTTGCCTCCACTTAAAATATTTTCAGCTTCTTTTTGGATCTTTGGAACACCATCCAACACCTGTCTTGCAGTTATAATATCATTATTAATCAAAGCAGGCAAAAATTCCATTACAAATGAAACCAAACCACCTCTAGCTTCAGTATTAGTCAATGTAAAATTAACTACATCAATGGCCAAATTATGTTTTTGCAAAGCTTCAAACAAATCATCCCACGGAATTACTCTTGATCTCAACAAACTAATGGTAAGTTCCGTCATTGTAAATCTAACCATTGGATCAGTCAAAGACATTCTAATTATATCATTAATCAACCCAGAAGTTTTCAACAGTGTAAATACCCTAACCAACAATACATTCACTAAATCACGCTCATTAGCTGGAACAGCTGGAACTCCTGGAACAGTAAGCTTCGACACAGTACCACCTTTTTTATCCTTCACCAGCTTCAATTTCCCTTTAAGTTTTCCCAATATTGCTGCCTTCTTTGAACCACCTTTTTCTTTACCATTACCTTCATCATCACCATTATCAATATAGTCATCTTCATGGAAACCATTATATTTTTTATTTCTATTATTTTTTTTTGGATTTTTTTTATTATTGCCATATATTTCATAATCATCTTCATCTTCATCTTTATCTTCACCTTCAACAGTAACACCATAATTTAATCTTTTAATCTCTTCAATATCTCTAGTCAACTTTTCAACTTCTTCTTCCATAACTTCTAACAATTGGAATTCGCGATTACTCGCTTCTGTAGCAACGTCAACAGTTTCAATATTGGCTTTTGCGATTACTCGCATTGGCATCATCACATTCCTCTTCTTCTTCTTCTACTTCTTTATTCTTACCACCATTACCTTTACTAAACTTACCTTTCAAATCACCCAAGTTTAATTTGGATTTCATCCCCCCTTTATCAGTTCTAGTTTCTTCTTCACCCTCGCAATCTGTTTCTTCTTCTTCCTGATGGCCTTTAGTATCTTTATTATCTTGATCACTTTTTCCAAGCATCCCCTTCAATTTTCCTAAACCAATAGCTGCCTTAAATTCTTCTTCATCTTCACCTTGATCTACCTCACGTTTGAATATAGAACCTTTGCCCTTTTTGCCTTTACTTTTACCATTGCCATTGCCATTACCTTTACCATTTCCATTACCATTTTTGTAATCACAATCTTCGTGTTCCTGTTCCTGTTCTTGTTCACGTTGTTGTTCTTCCTTCTTACGTTGGTGTTCTTCTCTTTCACGTTGACGTTGTTCCTTACGTTGACGAATGGCTTGCTTCTTCTTTTGATGTTCTCTTTCTCTTTCTCTTTCCTTTTCTCTTTCTTGTTCTCTTTCTCTTTCAAGATCAGATTCACATTCAGAATCAGAGTCAGAATCAGATGAGGAGTAGTTATCAGATTCAGATTCACATTCACATTCAATTGGTTTGCTTTTGACTGGACCATTGCCCTTACCTTTACCATTGCCATTCTTACCTTTTCCAAATTTACCTCCGAATTTACCACCATTACCAAAAGCTCCTTTCAATTTACTTAATTTGATGGCAGCTTTGAACTCATCTTCTTCTTCTTCACGTTTGGACCAACCTTTACCAACTTCATTGTCTTCGTCACATGATGATTCTTCTTCAAAAACAGGTTCTAATTCTTCTTCTTCTTCTTCTGAACATGATTCTTCAAATTCTTCAACTGGTTTGGCTTTTTTACCACCATTACCACCTTTACCTTTACCCATGCCACCTTTACCCATACCACCATTGCCTTTATCCATACCACCTTTCAAACCACCAAGTTTGGATTTCCATTTGCTCAAGTCAATTGCTGCTGTAACTTCATCATCATCACGTTTGGACCAACCTTTGTTGTTACCTTTTCCGTTACCTTTACCTTTACCTTTACCCTTTCCGTTGTCTTCTTCACAAGATTCCTCTTCTTCGAAAACTTCTTCTTCTTCGGAACATGATTCTTCAGCTTCAACTTTTTTTCCATTCTTGCCACCGTTGCCTTTGTTCATGCCACCTTTCATACCACCAAGTTTGGACTTCCATTTACTTAAATCAATAGCACGTTTGGTCCAACCTTTACCATTGCCTTTACCATTATCTTCTTCGCATGATGATTCTTCTTCTTCAAAGACTTCTTCTTCTTCTGAACATGATTCTTCAGCTTCAACTTGCTTTCCTTTCTTGCCACCGTTACCTTTACCCATACCACCTTTACCACCGTTACCGTTACCCTTGTTCATACCACCTTTCATTCCACCAAGTTTAGCTTTTAATTTACCCAAGTCAATAGCTGCGGTAACTTCATCATCTTCACGCTTCATATTCCAACCTTTACCACTTGATTTCCCACCATTATCTTCTTCACATGATTCTTCTGCTTCTTCTTCTTTACCTCCTTTATTCATGCCACCTTTCATTCCACCAAATTTGGATTTCAATTTACTCAAGTCAATAGCACGTTTGGACCATCCTTTGCCGTGATCTTCACCATTGTCCTCTTCACATGATGATTCTTCTTCAAACAATGGCTCTTCTTCTTCTTCCGAACATGATTCTTCAAATTCTTCTACAGGCTTGGCTTTTTTACCACCGTTACCTTTACCTTTACCCATACCACCTTTACCCATGCCACCGTTTCCACCGTTACCTTTATTCATGCCACCTTTCATGCCACCGAGTTTGGCTTTCAATTTTCCCAAATCAATAGCTGCAGTTACTTCATCATCACGTTTGAACCAACCGTTACCTTTGCCATTACCTTTTCCTTTGCCTTTGCCTTTTCCATTATCTTCCTCACATGATTCTTCTTCTTCAAAGACTTCCTCTTCTTCAGAACATGATTCTTCAGCTTCAACTTGTTTTCCATTCTTGCCACCATTACCTTTATTCATTCCACCTTTCATACCACCAAGCTTAGATTTCCACTTGCTCAAGTCAATTGCTGCAGTAAATTCATCATCACGTTTGGACCAACCATTACCTTTGCCTTTGCTTTTGCCTTTACCTTTACCGTTGTCTTCTTCACAGGATTCTTCTTCATAAACTTCCTCTTCTTCGGAACATGATTCTTCAGCTTCAACTTTTTTTCCGTTCTTTCCACCGTTGCCTTTGTTCATACCACCCTTCATGCCTCCGAATTTGGCTTTCAATTTGCCCAAATCAATAGCACGTTTGGTCCAACCTTTGCCATTACCTTTGCCTTTGCCTTTGCCTTTGCCTTTTCCATTATCTTCTTCACAAGATTCTTCTTCTTCAAAAACTTCTTCTTCTTCAGAACATGATTCTTCAGCTTCAACTTTTTTTCCATTCTTACCACCATTACCTTTATTCATGCCACCTTTCATACCACCAAGTTTGGATTTCCACTTGCTCAAATCAATAGCACGTTTGGTCCAACCTTTACCATTGCCTTTACCATTGTCTTCTTCACATGAAGATTCTTCTTCAAAGACAGGTTCTTCTTCTTCTTCTTCTTCTGAACATGATTCCTCTTCTTGCACTGGTTTGGCTTTTTTACCACCATTACCACCTTTACCTTTACCCATGCCACCTTTACCCATACCACCATTGCCTTTATCCATACCACCTTTCAAACCACCGAGTTTGGATTTCCATTTGCTCAAGTCAATAGCTGCGGTAACTTCATCATCTTCACGTTTCATATTCCAGCCTTTACCACTAGATTTACCACCATTATCTTCTTCACATGATTCTTCTGCTTCTTCTTCTTTGCCTCCTTTATTCATGCCACCTTTCATTCCACCAAATTTGGATTTCAATTTACTTAAATCAATGGCTGCTGTAAATTCATCATCATCTTCACGTTTATCCATTTGATTCTTCTTGTTTCCATAAACAGTGTTTTTACCCTTAAATTTCTTACCATTTTCTAAATCATCACATTCTTCTTCTTCTTCTTCAGATGAAGAGGATGAAGATTCTTCTTCAACTTCTGGACATTCTGGTTCTTCAGTCTTCTTGTTTCCTTTACCTTTACTAAACTTTTCCTTCAATTTTCCTAAACCAATGGCAGCGTGAAATTCTTCATCATCTTGATTATAAACTTCTTGACGCTTCGTAATTTCAATAGATTGATCATCATCACGAGGGGGAATAGAATTCAAATTCAAATTCCAACTTTCAACATCATCAGATTCAACATCAGAACCAACATCACCATTAGACAGATGTCCATTACTACCATGACCATACCCATTTCCACTTCCATTTCCATTTCCATTTTTAACCAGTCTAATTCTTTCCAACATTCCTAAAATTTCTCTCAAAATATTAACCTTTTCAATAGTCAATTGTTTACCAATTGTCAACAATTGCCAAAAAATCTCTCCAAATCCTCTAGATGCAACTTCTACTTTTGAAGAAGTGGTATCTTCACCAATACTATTGCCAATAAACGCAGATTGAAAATCAATTGGAGAAGGAGAAGAAACAGCTGGTGCTGGTACTGGTGCTGGTGCTGGTCCTGGTTGTTGTTGGTCAAAATTGCCTTGAGCATCCTTTCTAATCGATACACCTTTAGAAAAATGAAACTTGGTCTTCATCTTAGACCCACCACCACCTTGAGAAGAAACATCATTGGTGGGCTCAGAAGAAGAAGCTTGATTGATCGTTAAAGCACTTGCTAAATTAGCAATAAGTAACAAAGAATAAACTTTCATAATTGATTGATATAAACTCTAAGAAACTTATTTCACAAATCGTCTTTCCTCCAAAAAAAAAGAAAAAAATATTGAAAGGGTGAAAAAGAAAAATTTGGGAAAACATGGGGAATCATATATACCCCCCTTGATTGGTTTGATTGAATACATACTTTTTGAATTGACCTATCATACTTGTAACAACTTCCCTAAATTGTTTTTGAAATTAGTGGGTTTTAGAGTAAAAAGTTTTTCTTGGAATTTGAATTTGGATAGTTGGTTATTTTTTTTTGCAATGCCTGGATTAAAATAGGGAAATTTTTGCAACCAACCAACCAAACGGAAAAGGGTCCCAAGAAAAATAAAATTAAAAAATATACCAACTGAATAAGGGGGGGAGAAAAACCCGTCCAACAAACTCAGACAATTTTCAATCATCCTTTTTCGAAATACATTAAATTAAATATTATATTAAAATCTGCATGGTTAGACTATAAACTTTATAAAGTTGAAAATAGAAGAATAAAAATAGAATACAATAATAATAGTTTAA
This sequence comes from Candida gigantensis, assembly GCA_030557085.1. Taxonomy (NCBI): domain Eukaryota; kingdom Fungi; phylum Ascomycota; class Pichiomycetes; order Serinales; family Debaryomycetaceae; genus Candida; species Candida gigantensis. The sequence continues at coordinate 257,484 of JAKTVG010000001.1, forward strand.
AAAAAATAAAGGTTCCATAGTAATATAATCGTTAGTGTTTCATAAAATTAAAAATGAAAAAAAAAAAAAATGGCTATTAATTAAAAAAATATACCAAGTCAAAAAATCATTATCTTTTCCTCAAATTGAAAAATTGAAAAATTAAACCAAAATAAGATATCAAAAGCAAAAAAAATTAAAAAAAGTCTTAGCACTTTCTTTCCCATCATGATGTGATATGTGTGTGTGTGGGGGTGGGGAGGAGGTCACGAAAATCTATTAGATACTAATTCATATGATTGATTATTGTTGTTTCCATTCAGGTTTCCTGATCCTCTCCTCATCTTGGCAAACCAAGACCCAAAATTAACTGTTCTTTTCCTCTTGACGTTATTAAATTCTTCCAATGTACCACTCTTCAAATTAAAAATATCATTCGAATTACCCATTTCTAAATCATTACCATTAAGACTTTCCTTTGTGTCAATCGTTGGTGGTTTCCACCTCTTGAGTAGTAATGAACTGAAAACAACACTCAAGGAACTAAACATCATAGCAGCACCTGCAGCAACGGGGGGTAACACAATATTCAATGGTAAAAAGCAACCCATGGCAAATGGTAACATAAACACATTATAAATGATGGCCCATAAGAAATTCAATTTGATTCTTGCAAAAGTAGCGTTGGAAATTTTCAATGCATTAACAACACCATGTAAATCTGTTTGTTTACTACGACCACCAATCAATACAATATCTGCACTCTCAATGGCAATATCAGTACCTGAACTAATTGCCATACCAATATCTGCTTTAGCCAATGCAGGTGCATCATTTATACCATCCCCAATAAATGCAATACTTATATTTTTATTTCCTCCAAGTCTATTGTGTAAATCAGTAATAACATTATCTTTATGAACAGGAGAAACTTCGTAAAAAACATTGTCTGGAGTAATCCCAACTTGTTCAGCAATCTTTAAAGCAGCTCCACGATTATCTCCTGTCACCATACCAACAATGTACCCTTCGTTTTTCAAAAAGTTTACAACATCCCATGAACCTTGTTTAAGTGCATCGGTTAATTCAATATATCCTGCATATTCACCATTAACAATAACGTAGGAAACTGTATTGAATGATTCCGAAACTTTCTCTTCAAGATTGTGTAACATGTCAGGAAACTTATCTGCTATCATTTTCTCATTACCAACATGTACATTGTATTTCTGACCATTTGGTAAAGTCACAGCGGCTTCTATACCCAAACCAATCAACACATTAATATCATTGATAGTAGTATCAAATTGATCATCATCAAAACTTAAATTTAAATTCTGTTTCGCCAGTTTGGTTAATGCTCTACCAATTGGATGTTCAGAATTACACTCGACAGATCCAATTAACTTCCACCAATCAGCAACTGAAAAATTAGAATTTGCTAAAACTGGCTTGAAATTAACCAAAGACATTTCTCCCGTTGTTAAAGTACCTGTTTTATCAAAAAGAATTACATTGACTCCAGTGATCTTTTCCAAGACATTGGCTCCTTTAATTAAAACACCATGAATGGCACCAACACCTGTTCCAACCATAACTGCAGTAGGAGCTGCCAATCCCAAAGCACAAGGGCAAGCTACAACAATCACCGAGATGGATAATTTCAAACAAACAAAAAATTTACCATTGGTTTCATCTCGGAAAATTTTAGGTAATTTGTCTTGATGAATTGAATAACACACAACCAACCAAGTAACAAAGGTAATTATAGACAATAATAAAACAAATGGAACAAACCTTGCAGCAATATAATCTGAAAATCTTTGTACTGGAGCTTTATTGATTTGTGACTCTTTCACCAAATTGATAATTTGTTGCAATTGTGATTTTTTCCCAGTATGTGTCACTTTGATATGGATTAAATGAGGTCCGTTGATTGAACCACCAATGACTCCATCTTTCACACTTTTGTATACGGGTAATGGTTCACCAGTAATCAATGATTCATCGATTTCAGTTTCACCATAAACTATTTCTCCATCAGCTGGAACTTTACCACCTGGTAAAACAACAGCAATGTCATTGGGTTGAACTAAATCGATACTTATAGTTCTTGTTGGGAACTCTTGCATTGCATAGTGACCATTCTTTTCGGATTTTTCGTTCAATTGTTGCTTTTCGATAAATTTCTGATAGGCAGATACATCATTAATAATCGTACAAGTGGATGGTGTCAATGACAATAAGCTGGATAATGCAGTTGATGTTGCACCTTTTGCTTTATTTTCCAATAACTTCCCAAACGAAACAAATGAAATCAACATCACCAAAGTATCAAATAATACTGTTGGAGGTCCTTCTTTTTGACCATACCATACACTAACAATGATTGCTGTGAGTGAAAAAATGTAAGAAACCATGGTGGAAATACAAACTAAAACATCCATTGTGGCACCTTTGAACCCTTTTCTCAAAAATGAGGAAAATTTCCTGATAAAAACAGCTCCCAAGTAAAATTCAATATAAGTACTCAAAACCAATTCAAGTAAAGATACCAAATACAATCCGGGGAAAATCATTGTTTCTTTCCATATGGTGAAATTTCTTGTATGGTTCAAGAACAATACTGGGATACCAAACAAAAGACTTTGAATGAAAACATTTTTCCAATAATTTATATCTTTGACTTTTGATAATAATTTCAACTGTGTGGCAGAAGATTGATCCAATGAGTTAATCACCATAAATTCAACATTCTCGTCAATTAAATTCAAGCCATCTATTAAATCTCTTATTCCAAGGGATTTTGGGTCATATTTGAATGCCAATTCATTCACAAGGTTCGTCACATCAGCTATAGTATCTTCCTCAGTAATCAAAGTACCCACTTGTGTAGGCATAATATCGGAGCTGGCATTCATACCTCTTAATGTTAACACAAAATCTTTCACACCAGGAGCACTATGTAATAATGCCTCGGTATTATATCTCAACCCCATAATATCAGTGGTATGATTGACTCCAATGATTTTCAAAGTGACATCCTCATCACATTCTATATCATTCTTAAGCAGATTTAGTTTTATAGATTTGGAAAAAGTGGGAGTGAATCCACAGTCTTCAATGGCTTCTTTCAATTGTTCCACTGTGATGCTTGAATTATGCAAAATGGAAGCCTCTTCGGTAATCAATGAAACAGATACAGTTTGTACGCCTGGTAATGCTTCGAGTGAATTGGTTATTGCAGCAGAACAAGCACCACAAGTCATTCCAACGATGCCAATAACAGTTTGACTTGATTCATCCTTTTGTGAAGTAGATTTATTAGCTTTAGAATTTTCAATTTGTGCATCAAACCCACAATCTTCAATAATAGTTACAATATCTTCATTTGAGATTTTATTTGAATGTATAACTGATCCGGTTTCTGTGACCAAAGATATAGATGCTTGATATATTCCCGGAGTTTTTTCCAATGCTTCAGTAATGGATGCAGAACATGCACCACAAGTCATACCTTGAATATTGACTATTGTTTTCAATTGAGGTGTAGTGGTTGTCAAGATCTTCACGGGGTATCCAGTGTCAGATAAGGCATTCAATATAGCAACTTCATCATAATCACCTGAATTATATACAATGGTGAGTTCTTGATGGTTGAGATCTGAAGATAGAAGACGTGGGAATGATTTTCTAAGCATATTGGTGATATCCGCATTATCCTCTGCGGTGTGTAAGTCCAAGACTTGGAACACCACAGTTTCACAGTTTGAAGTTGAAGAAGGCATGGGTTTTTTTTTGGTATCTTTCTTTCTCTGTCCTTCTCTTATTGGCCTTGCTGATGAATTGTGAAGTGATTGGTTTGTTATTGTGTATAAGAATGTGAATAGTTAATAGTATGGGTTGCCTTCCTGTTGCCAACTGAAAAAGAATGGCTTATTTTGATTACTAAATTTTTTTCCCTTCTTCCCTTCCGGTTTGGTGGTGCAATGTTTATTATTGATGTGTGGATGTCTCCTTATTATCTGATTAAGAAATAATAAATAGTAAGATTGACAGGGTGCAACAGTGTGGGTCCTTTTGATTACACGTGATTAATGATAACAAAAAGATACAAGTAATGACAATTGAAGGTATAAGATGATTAGGAAAAAAGGATCTGAATCTTAAAAACAGGAGAAGTCCATCTGTATTTATAAAGAAATCTGTGTATTAGGGATAATATAAACTGTAGAATGAATTTTATCTTTTCCATCTCCTAAATAAATTAAAAAATCATCGGTCATGACACAAAATTGATCCAGCCAATCAAATACTTCCTCATCTCACGCCATATGTTACAAAAACATGGCCTTATTAATCTAAACAATACTTTACGAGTCTCTTGTCATTATGCAATTGGCTAACACACACTTGCATTCACTAAACTAATACGATTTATCAACATCTATATAAAGTACGAACCCAAGAAATACATGTTTCTATCATTCGTTCAAATTTCAAGGTACATTACCAATAATACTACAAAACAAGATCCCAAGAAAAAAAACGACACAGAAGAAGAAGAAGAAGAAGAATAGAAATTTTTCAATGAATAATTTGACCTTCTGAAGATCTACTATTCTGCAGTTTTTTATTCTTTTTCATCATTTGTTCATGTTTCTTTTTATTCTTATCTAATCCGGTCCCGTGATACTTGTGTGATAATTGTTTATATGCTTGTTTTGAATTCAACACATTACCCAACTCATCTTTGTAAGTCAACTCTACTTTAGGATTGTAAACCTTCATCATATTTTGTGTTATTTGACTACCACTACCACTACTGTCACCATTTTTAAGTTTTTTCTTGTCATTTTGACGCGTACCTATTTGATGATCTTCAATAATTATTCCCTTTTGTTTCAACCGTGAATCCAATAATTTTTCAAAATACGCAGATCTTTCAACTTTAGGCATACGCGTGTATGTTTTATCTTTAGTCAATTCTTCTTTCAAGATTCGTTCTTCTATGGAAATTTTCATTTTTAATAATTCTGATTTCTTAGAAGCTTCTTCTCTTGCCAAATCTTGTGATCTAGTTTGAGAATCATTCAGTTTTTGTTCAATTATATTACGTGACTGTAAGAACTTTAATGTCTCTGCCAAACCACCACTAAATTTAGGTCCTTCATCCAATTGAGATTTTTGTTTTTCACTGGATCTAGTACCCTTTGATTCTGTTACTTGATCCTCTTCAATATCACCGTCTACATTTTTGTTCAATGGGTTTTCTTCTTCATCCACGTTCAATAAATTATTTTCCAAGTTGTTTAAAAATCCAACTGTGTCATCATACACGTTGACCAAACTTTCCTTTTCTAGTTTCCTCTCGAATTCCCATCTTTTATTATTCGATATTTCCTCAGCAAGTTGTTCAGGTGTGAATTCAGATCTCTTTTGTAATTTTTTATTTCGAGAAGCTGATAAACTTTGAGAAAGTTCTGCTTCAATATCATCAAAATCATCAGCAATAGAAATCAATTCAACGGGCTTTATTTCTTCATCCGTTACCCTCAGTTTAGAACCATTTTTTTTATCAACTTTCTTCTTCTTAATCTTTTTCATTTTTATAGGAGCATTTGGTTTCTTTGCATCTAAGTTATCATCAATATCATCAAATAAATTTGTAAATGTGGCAATGTTTTGTTTAATCTCTGGTTTTTCCTTCACAGGTTCTGATAAGTCAATAGTTGAACCAGTCATAATCACTTTATCAGAAACCAACAATTTTGAATCATTCCCTTCATGTGTTGCCTCTAGTTCCATTTCATCATCATCATTATGCCTTCTATAATGCATTCCATTAAATTTAATATTTTCCGCTTCCCTTTTCTCTGCCAAATTCTTTTCTAATTGAGCTTTACTTGATAATTTTTCATTGGTCAAAATATCTTCATCTCCATCTAATATATCAGAATCTTTAAGTGTCAAAATTTCATTATCTCCGATAGATCGTAATTCTTTCGTGGTGTGGCCAATAACTGCACTCACATCAGAATCATTAGTCTTTAGTTTCGAAACTCTCTGTCTTTTAGGTTTGGATTCTCCATTTCCTAGACTCAGTAACCAATCATCGGTGTTCAAATTTTCTGTATTATCAATGGCCGATGATGATGTCTCTTTTAATAATTTTCGTTTACTAGACTTGTGTTTTGCATCGTTTATTCTCTGCATCAAGTCATCATTGCTTTGCTTATCTGATATGGTCTTCTGATGACGTTCAAAATTCTGATACGCTATATCTGTTGAAGAATCAATGGGTATTAAAGGTAGTCCAATCTGTTGTCTTAATTTATTTGTTTCTGCGATGGACAATGATAGCACGGCATCATCTTTAGTTTCTTTTGCATGGGGAATGGGTATAGGTTTCAATCCAGCTTTTATGCGTAGAGTGTTAGTCTCTTCAATAGTTAATGATATCGTGTCGTCAGACATTGTTTGTGTTGTGTTATGACGAAAGTTTAAGATTTGAGTTGTTTCCCATTGTAATGAATCTCACTTTGGCCGTAATATAGAAAAAAAAATAGTAGTAGGCGATATTCAATAATTAACACGGTCCTGCATATTGTCTGCATGTTTGTTTACTTTAAGAAATACCACATTCAAAAAAGATTTTAAAAAACATGATTTGTTACTCTAGACTTATTAATAACCTTGATCCAATACAAGGAAACCAAACTATTCTACCCAATCTTTCTTTCTTGATTTTTCACTTAATTTCATCTTGATATTTGTTTTACACACACACACATGTTTTCCAATGAACGACACAGAAATTAACAACAACACAAACAATAGTTTTTTCAGTTTGAATATCAAAAAAATCACTGGCACTTCAGCTAAGAACCCCCACCAATTCACAATCCAAGATAATCTAGTAGCATACACAGCAAGTGGAGGTGTTGTCGTTTCAAGAATAGATCCAATCAATAATGAAGTACTTTCCCAGAGATTTTTCTGTGCCAATATTAGTTCGAAAAGAGACGATGATTATAACAATAACATCAACAATAACAATTCCATTTCATCTGCCAATGCGTACCTAAATATGATCCGGACTGACTATACCGACGATACAAAGAAGGATTTTTACGGATATCCAATCAACAATGAACCAATTGAAATATATGGAACCAGTACAGATAATACAGATGATAATTCAAATAATACAAATACTTCACCGTCAAAATTGAAAGATCGTGTAAGATCTATAAATTGCATAGCCATTTCTCCAAATAAGAAATTATTAGCCATTGGTGAAATTGGTTATCAGCCTAGAATATTGATATTTTCATTGGCTGAAAATTCTAGTGATAATCCAATTTGGCTAATATATGAACATTCATTTGGGATCAATTCATTGGTTTTTTCACCAAATCTGAAAAATTTATGTTCTTTAGGATTAATCAATGATGGATTTATAGATATTTGGAAAATAGGAAATGGTACTACTATTGTCACTGGTACTAATGGACCTAGTAGTAGTAATAGTAGTAATAATCCTAGTGTTTATTTGGTTGCTAGTAATCGTTGTTCAAGCGTGATTCATAAAGTGGTATGGCATGAAAATTTGATAATCACTTTGGGATTAAGATTTATCAAGATATGGAAGTTTGAAGATGAATCTACCAATAATAATATTATCAATAAAAGACCTCAAGTTTTAAAAGGGAAAAATGCTATTTTGGGTAATTTGATAGCAGGGAATTTTATAGATGCTAGTATTTTCAATGGTGATGAATTATTGGCAATTACGAATTCTAATCAATTATTAGTTTTGAAATTGAATTTTGAAGATCCTAAAATCATTACTTTGAAACCTCCCAATTATGATTTTAGTTCCATTGTAGTGGATTTCCATCAAGAAAAAGTCTGGTTTGGAACAGACAATTATAAAGTTGAGTCCTTGGCATTTAGTGAGTTGGTACCTATGACATCCAATGTCCTGGTGTTGCCACAACTGGCACAGAAACTGAATGGTGGGATCAGAGTATCGACTTCGAAAGACAATTCACTAATTAGACCAATTATTCAAATTTACAATTTTTCAGAGACATACCTTGCTTATTTGAATGATTCTGAAGAAATTCAATTTATGAACAAGAAAAATGGAGAAAAGAAATCATTAGCTACTTCGTTATTGAAGAATTTGGCGGGGATAAAATATACTAATCTGAAGGAATTTTTAGCTTTTTCTAAAGATGGAGTTATTAAAAAACTAGTGAAAGCTAATAAATTACAAGATTTAATGGAATTTTCTGTTTCAAGTGCTGAAATTATGTCTAATTCCATTACCGCAATAGAGAAACATGATAATATTGTATTTATTGGAGATAAATATGGTACTTTATCAATTGTTGAAATCATACCTAATGAAGATTACAAAATTTTGTATCAGACAAAAGCACATTCATCTACAGTGAATGATATCATATTTTTCGAATTTGACAAGTATCAAGTAGTTTGCAGTATTTCTCGAGATAGAATGATTCAAGTATTTACCAATACCAAAATCAAGAATGAAAATGAATATGAATATGACTGGGACTTGTTACAAACATTACCTATTCATAATGGGAACTTGTTACAAATTGAACAATATCAAAATAAAATCTATGTTTGTTCCACTGATCGAACAATATCTATTCATACATTGACTTTAGAAGACAAAAGTTTACGGTTTTATCAAGAGAAAGTAATCATGTTAAGGACAACACCATTGTGTATGAAATTGTTTGATAATGATTTGGTTGTATCAACTAATGACAAGTCCATTTTAATATTTGATATTGGTAACAATTTTGAATTGAAACGTACATTGAGGCTAGTTAACGATAAGATCAATGAAAGTTTATTGGTTGCAACTTTTATCAAATATCGTCATTTAATTATTGTTTGGTCAAATGATAAATCGTTGCGTGCATTCCATTATCAAACGGGGAAACAAGTTGGTGTTGCATGGGGACATCTGGAATCCGTATTGGATTTGTATTTATACGATGATTATGAATTAATATCAATTGGAAACGATGCATGTTTGTTTTGTTGGGAAGTGGTTGAAAATTTGAAATCTTCTGCTGGTTCAATGATTTCTCGTGATGAAGAAAATGATCCTGTTGAAAATAATGTTGCTGTATCGTCATCAGCACCTTTATATACCAAAGTTACAAGAAAGATATTGCCTGCTGTTCCAATTAAACCCATTGATACAAAGATTACTGAAAAGGACAAACAAAATGGTAACTCAACCTCCACCACAACCACTACTAGTACTACTTCTACATCAACATCATCATCAACGAGTATTGTCACACCTAAACTAACAGCAGCCACATTGAAACGAATTGAAGCGAAACAGAATGGCACAAGTTCCTCGACTCCTAGATCAACCAGTCCTGCCCGAACAAATTCATTCCCAACTGCAGTTTCAGCCCCTGTTAAAATCCCATCTCGAACACAAGAGATTTCTAAATTACCCACACCATCTCCATTTAAACCACCAACAACCCTTAGTATTTCACCCAAGAGAGCAACGTCACCTATTCGAACGGAATTTAGTAAACCAAAAGCATATGTCGGTTTCAATTCGTCTCCCACGCCACCTTCTCGAACAACAACAATCATGAGAAATGAAGATCGAGGCAGCAATCTCGTTGATATAACACTTGGGAAATTGAATGAAATTGAAAAAGCAGTTCCTAGATTCAATGAAAGGGAAAAACAAAACATTAGGGCAAAATTGGAACATGTATTGACATTGTTTAAAGATCCTTCTGCAAAAGTCGGAGTGGTTGCGGGTGAAATGGAAAGAGAAAATCAATTGTTATTGGAACAATATAGTGATAAATTATTGGAATTGGTTCAACGGAAACTTACATTGACTAAATTGGATGATCATTCATCATCTACTTTAAATACTTCTTCAGAAGAATAAATAACATGTAAAATGTCTATATACATAAAAAAATATAATTAGAATTCAAGAAGTACAGTCCGTTCTTAATACTACTACTATTATGACCTTGGTTTAATACTTGCTGATTCAATTGGGTTTTTATCCTTCAGTTCCTCAGCTTGTTTCCATGGATCATCGACTACTTCTTCCTGTTCAGCACTCTTATCTTTCTTCTTTTTCTGGGCAAACTCATCATTTTCTCTCTTTACACGATCCAATTCGTTTTGTAATTTCAATTTTTGTTCATTTTCCAACCTAATTTTTTCCAAATACCAATTTTCATCAGCTTGTTTAGCTAAAATCTTCATCTTTTGTTGTCTTAATTGATCTTGAATCAATTCATTCAAACTAGGTGGATTCTCCCTTGTCCTTCGTAACCATTGTAACCATTGTGGAGGAATGGTATGAAAATAATCAGCTTCAAATAATTGTTTTTCAAATGGTTCTACTTTACGTCGTAATCTTTGCATGTTCCCATCAATTGTGAATTCATAATATGAATTAAATTGTAGATCATATCCAACAAACCATTTACGTCTAAAGGGGATGTCTCTTCTTGCTTGCCATTTATGTAGTATTTGTTTCCATATTGAATGTTTGTTCTTGATCTGTTCCATGATTGAAAGTATGGTAAAATAATAAGATGTGATTCTAGTAATACGAAAAAAAAAATAAACTAAATATAAAGTGTAAGTAACCAACTCAACTGGACGGAGGAAAAAAATCAATCACATCCATCCGTTATCAAATTTAACCCCCCAGGGCATCCCACCACCACCACATTCCCACATCACAATTCCCAATCCACAAAGCATATCCAGCCAAACACATCCATTGAATGACCACAAACAACCCCGGAACAACAAAATCAACGAAATGACAAGACCCAAATCCAATTCAGTATCTCAACTAAATAAAATCCTACCTGTTCCAATTGAATTACATAATGGAGAATCTTTAGAAACTCATCAACAAAATCATTTAAGTCATGTAACTAATGTAATAGTAGGAGAATGTCATTTAATCTCAGGAGAATATGGGAAAAGTTACGTCACTTGGCAAATCAAGATTACAATTAATGATTTAGATTATTCTTCTATTGTTTTATATAAACGATATAATGAGATATATCAACTACGACAAGATTTATTAAAGATTTTTGGTGAAGAAGGAGGTGGAGAAGGAGGTAGAGGGGGTGGGAATGTGAATATTCCGGTGTTGCCTCCAAAAGATAATTTGAGTTTGGATAGATTGTTGATGTCGAAGAATTGGTTGGAGGAAAGAAGAAAAGGGTTACAGTGGTTCTTTAGTAATGTCTTGTTAGATCCTGTATTTCAAAATTGTAATGTTGTAAAACTGTTCGTATTGAGTTAGAGAGAGAAAAAGAGGAAATATGTATAGCCGATGGTGGTGTTTAATTTTAATTTTAATAAACAAAATACTTTTTAGATGTACTTCTGACTTGATTCTTAAAAATAACGATTCTATTAATTACACTTTATTTATATCATATACATATCTGCATGGGGGTGGGGGTATGTTACTTTACACAAACTCCCAGTCAAATGCTTTTCTAAAGAAATCCAAAATTCTATCATAAACAACAGTAAGCCCATTATGATAATTCATACCATGATTACTATCGGGGAAAATCATAAATTCAAAATTTTCAACTTCTGCCAAATTAAATTCATCCAATAATTGTAATGAATTTTGAATATGAACATTATCATCACCACTACCATGACCAATGAAAAACTTTTTAACATGTTTGAAATTAGTCACATTATGAATCGATCCTGTTTCATACCCACTTGGATTCTCTTGAGGTGTATTCAAATATCTTTCCGTATATATCGAATCATATAATCTCCATCTAGTAACTGGTGCAATTGCCACGGCATAATTGAAAACTGGTGATTCTACATCTGTTTCCAATGTTTTCAAAGTTAAAAATCCACCATATGACCAGCCCCAAACAGCAATTCTCTCTGGATCAACATATGATTTATCGGCCCATTGTTTGGCTGCAGAAATAACATCAATTGGTTCATAATGTCCCAATTTATCCCTCACTATAAATTTAAATTTGGATCCCAATTTATAATTCAAATTATTAAACCCAGTTCCTCTTCCATCAACAGTTACAACGACAGCATCCAATTCAGCAGCAATCAATGAACTGAATGAAACTGCCCATTTCTTGGTGACAGTTTGAGAGCCTGGTCCACCATAAATGTAAAATAATACTGGATATTTCTTCTTTTTATCAAATCCCAATGGTAATGTTTCTACAGCATTGGCTAAAAAGGATTCACCTTTTTCATCAGTGAGTTCAACTTGTGAATATTTAACTTCTGGAATAACGTAATCTCTTAATTTTTCAATCAATTCTGCATTATCTTCAATTGTTTTAACATTCTTGCGCATTTTCAAATCATTAACTCTTTGTGTAGGGACACCAGGTCCTAAATCCGATAAAAATAAAAATCTTGAACCAGATGAAAACGATGCAGAATACCAACCTTCTTTGGTGGTTATATCTTTAATATAAGGTAACCCATCATTAGATTTATCCAACAAATTAATCGAGTGAATGTGTCTTTCAACTGGAGATTTCATGGTGCTTGTAAAATAAACAGTGTTTGAAGTATCATCAAATGCAACTCCTCCAGTTACTTCCCAATTTCCCTGTGTTAATAATTCATAATCAGAACTATCAGGTGGTGAAAAATATGCCAAATGATTGAAACCATTTTCAACAACGATATCTAAATACCCTTCGTATTTTCTTCCTAAAGTTTTATTAGCAGGAATGTAAAGTGTATCGGACGACGCCTCAAACCACGAGTCTTTGGCTGTTAACGTCCTTATTAAATCAACTTTTTCATGCTTATTAATAAGGAAAATTTCCAACAAGTCACTATGACGGTTGGATGTTTTCACTTTTAAAGAGTCACCAATCCACACAACTTCAGTTATTAATCTATTCTCAAGAGTTATCTTCTTAGATTTTAAATCATGACTTTGCAAATTCTTCTTTCCCAAATCATAAGTCAATACATCAACAATAGGATTAGGGTAACCAGCTTTTGGATACTTAATCTTGACAATTTCTGGATAATCTTGATGTGAAGCTTGTGCGTAAAATGGAAGAACAAATTCAGGAACTTGAGTATTATTGGAACGTAAAAAGGCCAATTTGTCTGAATCTGGAGACCACCAAAGAACATGATCTGACCCATAAACTTCTTCTTCATAAACCCAATCTGGTTTCCCATTGAAAACTTCAGTTGAGCCATCAAATGTTACTTGAGTAATTTCTCCACTTTCTTCCAAACTTTTATAATAAAGATTGTTTTCATAAATGAAAGCTATTTTATTTGAATCTGGGGACCAAGACACAGTTGATATTTTATCAATATCATTGTATACTGGTTCAATTTTATTAGTATCGATGTCTAAAATCCAATAATATGAAATTGATGAATATCTCCAAAGACTAGTAACATCTGTTTTCAAAGCAACTTTTTTCAAATCAGGAGACGCTATATAATCAGTAATTTTATGTTCTTCCCCTTTATATTTGAATACACTATCACCAATCAATTCTTTTTCGTAATCTTCGTCAGCAATGGATTTAACCACAACTCTAAACCCATCGGCATCCTTTTTGTCTTCTTTGATAACATAGGTTCCTCTATCATTATGAATAGATTCAGGTGCTCTGATCCACTGTATGGAATGTAATTTTGGCGATAAAGTATGATCATCATATACTTTTTTGGAGAATGGGATTTTGCCTTTAAAATCCATAGATTTGGTGGATGGACTAGCATAGTCTGGTCTATCACCTTTGAATATATCTGTTGCTGTTATTGATTGTAGTTGAAACTTAGTTGTGAAGTTATCGACAGTGGTGATTAATATAGATGTTCCATATATCAACACGGCCAACAAGGTACCAAAATAAATGAACCGTTTATAGGACATTATTGTCGATCTTGTTTGCCAACCTCCACCGCCAACATCACCTGCCCCTGTTTCCTTAAAGTAGTTGTGGCTTATCTTGTTCATGATGATGAGTAGTGATCCAAGAAAAATGATAAACCGTTATAGATCAAAGTAAGGGGTCGTCTTGTAGTTGTTTTAAAAAGTTAAGTGTTATTACAGCCAGCCCTCTTTTCCCTGGCTGTCCAATTTTTCCCTTTCCGTTCGTTTAAATGGCAGCAGCAGAAGCAGGAGAAAATAACAAAAAAAATAAAAGCAATAAATTATTTCCCTTTTGGTGGTGCAGTCCTGCATCTAATTTATCTCTATGACATCATATCAAGGTCACGTGACTCACTATGAGTTCGTTTTAACATCTTCCTCTTTACAATCTATTTAGAACTACTACCAAACCAATTAGGGTTCATTTATATTAAATATTAGGGGACTATTATTGTGATAAGTGTCTGGTTTATACATGTATTGTGTTGTGCATTTTAACTGCTTTTTGTTGCGAATTAAGCTTTGTAAAATATTACATGAAATTGCATCTGAGGAGGAAATGAAAAAGAGAGATGAGATCGCAAAATTGATTCAAAGAAATTTGATTTTATTTAAAAGGGAAAAGATTCCCAATTTATTTTGTTGAAAAATAGTTTTTATAGAAGCTACACACAATATAAGTTATTTTGAAGGTATAAGATGAATCCTACCTGAGCAATAAAAATGCAACATCTGAACGAGATAGATTTTATTTATTGACAGTTGATAGATGCAGCTCCACGTTTAAATTTTCAATCAATGACTCTCCAGTGGTGAAGAGAGAGATGTATCGAAGGAATTGGGATATCTTGAAAAGTTATTTAATAAACCAGCTGAAATTATTAAATTACTGAAAAAAGTCGAAGACAAAGAAATTGATTCTGGGATATATTGTATCATTAATGCTTTTGCTTATTTGAACTCGGCTGAATATTTTACAAATTATGATTATAGTGTTCATTCCACCACATTAATTAGAGGAAAACTCCACAAATTTCCCAGAATTTTTTATTCACACTTTATTCAGTCTACAATTGAATCCGAACTAGATCTACCATCACCAGAAAATGGTTTCAATGAGACTGAAGAAGAGTTTTTGTATGAGTTTTTTAAAACAACTAATGAAGCAATATGTAATGCATCTTTTGAATTTGATACCACACTCCCTGTTTCTGCTGATAGACGTGAGAATTGGAAGTTTTTCGTCAAGCATTTAATGATCTTGCAAAAGAAGCATTATTTTACCAACTGGTTAATGAAAGATTCAAATGAAGTTTATGTTTTGTCGATGGGTGATTTCAGAAGAAGACCAAAAGATAATGATAAAATTATTATTCCAGTTGAAAGTAACATGGGTTATAGCTTTGTTTTGATAGACAATGAATCAGTCAACTACTACCATCATCCTTCCCACCGTGAACCTATTGATTCCATCTCCACATTTTATGTAAGCAGAGAGTCTAAAGAATTACCAAGGCCTATTAATAGCTGTGAATTTGCTTGTCATACGATTCATAATTTCATCTTTGAGCAAAAATGTAGAAGACCTCCTTCCTTTGACTTGACAAATAATTGGTTTTTTGGATCATATTTATCTAAGTGCAATCAGATTTTGTTCCTGTGTCCTTCTTTTCGATTCAAAGATTTGATTAAAATAATCAACTTTAAACTCGGTGATCATGTTACTCCACAAGATAAATTGAATTTTAAAGATTCGTTTGAGGATACTTTAGATGAACTGATGTTTGATACCGTGGAGACTCCTACTTCACCAGTGCATGAAATTTTTGAAACAGTTAATGAAAAAGAATCAACTACTGCACCATTTGAAGTTGTTGAATTGATTGACGAAGAATCAAATGAAGCTGTTGCAGCTGTTGAAGCTGTTGCAGCTGTTGAAGCTGTTGGACCCGTTGAAGCTGTTGAAGCTGTTGAATCAGTTGAACCAATTAAACCAGTTGATGAACAAATTTCTGAACCAGTTGATGAACCATTTGTAAACAGCATTGCAGCAGTGGATTTAAAATAATAATTTGTTTCTTCGAAGTCAGCCAGGCATGCCACAATAATTTTTCTAGCAATTGGATCAAACAACCTATAAGCTTTATGTTCACGATCATATCCCAACATTACACATTCTTTTGCAGTAGCATCAAATTTTCCATCTCTTAATGCCATTGGAACAACACCAAACGCAGTACACCCAAATGGATGTAAAATGTTCCAAATATGGTTGACAGCCATACCATTTTTCATACGGAGCCTTATTAGCAATTGCTCTGGATGGAGTTCTATTTTGAAGATAAACCCCAGTCTTGACAGCTTCAGACCAAAATTGAACCGGCATTTCAGCAGCTGGTAAAAGTGTTCTAGCTTTGGTTTGGATGGTTCTGTGCATCCTTTCAGCAATTCCATTTTGATAAGAATGATGTGGTACGATGAGTTGATGCTGAATCCCTTTGTCTTGGAAAAATTGACGAAGAAGTATGATTAACAAACTCCCCACTATTGTCACTGCGTACAGCACCAACGACATAGTTCTCTCCCTTCTTTGAAGCAAACTCCCTTTCTGCATTTTTGATAAATTGCATGAGGACTGAAGCAGCATCAGATTTTCTAATGAAAGGAAAGACATGAGTCATCCAAGAATATCCATCAACAATAGTAAGAAAATATTTGGACCCATTAATGGATTGATAGTTAAATGGACCACTAAGATCAACATGGATAGGTTGAAGAAGTTGGGTGGGAGCATTCAACGCAAATTTTGGTTTATGACTGACAGCTTTTGAAGTAGAACATGATTTGCAAACCTTAACATGATGGATAGTTTCAATATTGGAACAGAGACCCCTTGAACGATTAATTGTTTTGAAAGCACCAATACCTGGATGGCCAAGACGTTGATGCCATAATGAACCAGGATCAGATTTAGCAAGTAAAACATCAGTTGCAGTATCATAGACAGCACCACCATCTTTAAACACCATATTAATACCTTATTGCATTTTTATTGATCTTAAAGTAGGATTCATCTTATACCTATGAAATAACTTATATTGTGTAGATTTTATAAAAACTTTTTTTCTACAAAATAAAAAGCTGGGAATCCTTTCCCTTTTAAATAGAATCAAATCACTTTGTCGTATAAATAAATCGCGTAGTATTAGTATAAAAAGTAAATAAAATAATATACGCGACTCGAATTTTTCAATATTATAGAAACAGACGAGGATGCAACATACACGTGAAATTACGTTGAATCATCTTTGTACTCATCTCTCTTTCATTTTCTTGGATGTAAATTCATTTGCTTTAAAAACCTCAATTAACAACAGATTGAACTTGTTGAATTTTAAAGAAATTTGATGATTTTTTGGGTGTAAATAAAGTTATTTCGAGCCTCAGGACTACTTTAATGGACGACTCTTGATTCCAGTTTTTGTTTAGTTTCCCTTACTTACAAGCTACGTAATTTGATATATAGATGTACATATTCAAACTAATAGTAACCACGGCCAAGTACGATATTACAAGTAACTAAACTTATGTATGATCATAGAGTTGTTGCGGCTGAATACTTTTCCTTTGATAAATATGTCAAACTTCCGGATTTATGGCAACCCCATGGAGTAACAAACAATGAATCTGAGTTTTACAAGATAACCAGAAACAGATTTACAGATTAGCACCTTTCATAAGATTATCTTTGGGGGTAAGTAAGGGATAATGATCAATTTTAAGTGTTCAAGCATTTGAGATCCATTCAAACCGAAAGATGATTGAATGTGATTTGATGATTATCCACGGGAATTCAAGTTTATTACTGCGAAAGGCGGCCAGGCTTCCCTCCCAGAAGAATACGGGGGGAGGGGAGGGGAGGGAGAGCGAGAAAAAAAGGAGGAAAATGCTAATAATCCGTTATTAATTTTAGTCGTCGTATTTCATTGGTATGGGCCCCCCTCCAATTCACCCCACCCCCACCACCACCTTATTTTTGATTTGGATCCCCCAATTGTTTTTGCATTCCATGTCAAAAAACACTGGACAAGACGGCTATGACTCTACAGCTTCACAATATGGTTTGTAACCTCTACTTGAGAATAATAGAACGGTCAAACAATGTAAACCAAGTTGGGTAAAAAAGTTAAATATGAACAATTTTTTCCAACTTTAAAAAAGTAAAAGGCAAAAAAAAGGTTGAATTTCATCACTGATTTCAATATAAGGAGTCAATTTGGTGTAAATCCAGAACTCCAATAATGAGTACTATAGATTTGCGCTCTTCATTCCCATGAAAAGATTTGGTAATTGCACATGAATCAGAAACTAATGCAGGAAGAATGGATAGACGCATGTACATATAAGGTGAAATTGCAATGTTTCATAAACAAAGCTTTAATTTCCTTTTTTTGTTTTTTGCCCTGTTTTACCCCATGGGCTCGCTATAATCGTCGGAACAATGCTCGGTCATCTAAATTGCACTTTGTCCTCTGATGTTAATAATCAGATCTAAGTCACGACAACAAGGATCAAAACAATAAGAATTCGAGAAAAGTTAGTTTCGGTAAGTATAGGAAGTGGATAAAGACAATAGCAAATAAGTGGGTTGTGGCTCATGGCCCTTATCGATTGGCTCAAAAAACTTACAGTAAGTGAAGTATACATATTCCATATCGCTTTTCACTATCTCCGGGACATATACCTGCATGCAGTACCATACCATACCTTACCATCCGATGCGAGACGAAAGAAAATTTTCCGTCCTGATGGTGTCATATTAAAGCTTCTGCCCCCCGTCTCTTTACTACTATGGGCTAATAGAGTTTCTGTCAAAAAATAGAAGTTATTGAGTTGAAAACGTGTTTAACCTTACGTTTAATATAATGCTTAATACTTTACATGAACTTAATTAGTTCAAGGATCCTTTCCTTCTAGGCGTGAATGTGATTGGATTTCTTTTCGTTTCAATTGTATTTAATCCTTTAATCCGAACGGAGTTGATTATCGATGTATAGCAACTGAATCCCCATACTCATTGCATTCCCCTCCACTCCTCCTGTTGTCCTTCCCCCCATAAGAATCTCGCAGATCAATATGCGTTGTGTGTCCCGCCATTTCTTTCTCTGCTTCAAAATTTCTTCTCTTCTGAATTGTGGGAAAATTCGGGGTCAAAAAAAAAGCCGAATTTTTTTTTACAAGTTACAGTTTGTGTAATCTCAAACCATCGGATTATCTATTTTGTGATTGTTTTGATGCAGTATCGCCTGTTTTTTTTGATTTCTTTTTTTATTCATTTTGCTCACACACACCTGGTTCTTGATGTAATATGCGCAGGCAGTGTATATGGGAATCACCTTATACACATCTTGGACTAGCTTATAAACAATACAAACATTGAACAATGTTATGATGTAGCATAGCAAGCATTTTCTACCTGTACGAAACACATTTTTCGTATCTCTGTGGGTATTGGGGGAAAAAATCATTGCACAAATAACCTGTTCAACGTCTTTTATCGATATATTCGAGATTCAAACAATAAGAAATCAAGAGATTCAGTAATACGGTGTTTATTGTTACGAAGCTTATTTTTCTTTAGAAGAAGAAGAAAAAAAAAAAATGACACTCAACCAGTGGTACTTGTTGTTGAGTTAATTTACTAATTTTCTTGTCTTGAGTTTGTCCAAGCTTTCAAAAAGAAAAGAGTTGGAGATTGTACGATTGCTCGCATAGAGTATTAAAACAGTTGAAGTATTTTTCAAGAGAGGGAGGGGAGTAGATGAGATGAGATGAAATTTTGTTTTACTTTCCAATGCCGTTATTCGACTATAGTTGCAATTAGGGTTGAGTTTAGGTATGGGGGGATTGGGGATATGAAACCTATTAAGTTTGGACTTGGCATATTCGGGGGGTAACAGTGTTAGGTGGGGAGAGGCAAAATAACAAAACGAAAAGTTTTTCCGAAGCATTTAAGAAACGTTGCATTTACCACGAGCAACATGCAGTCCTGAAGTGTAACCTGTAATTCCCCAATCAGATTATAATTTTTTAGTGTTACTATTATTATTTCTTTTTTTATTTTATTTTATTTTTTGTATTGCCCTTTCAAAAATAAAAATTAACATTATTAACATTATTAACATTGATTTGTTACTTGGTTTCTTTAATCTCCAGACAATGTAAATTTGTAAAAGATTAGTATACTATAATATAAATTTAACTTCAATTTCCCACACTCTAAAATTTATCTATCATTTATATATACATACATATATATATTTGGCTTTGCTTAAATTTCGGCAAATTTTACGAATTTCTCATCCCTCTTCACACTACAACCCCAACCCCAATCCCACTTCCTATTGTATTACAACAGTTGTTCTTTTTATAACGAAACAACGAATCACTACTTTCCTCATCATCATGCCACCGAAAGAAAAAAAGAATAGAGAAGATAGACCATACAAATGTACGTTTTGTGATAAGGCATTTCATAGATTAGAACATCAAACAAGACATATCCGAACCCATACTGGGGAAAAACCTCATGTTTGTACATTTCCAGGTTGTGCCAAACGATTCAGTAGATCCGATGAATTAACAAGACATTTAAGAATACATACAAATCCAAGTTCTAGAAAAAGAAAGAATAAGAATCAAACTTTTATTGAACCAACTCCAATTACTGTTCAACAACCTATTGTACCTGGTGCGTTCACCATGACCAACAATACAACAACAATACCTTATTCTATTGATCGTAATGGGAATCATGTATATCATCAACCATATCCTGTGTATTTTGTTCCGCAAGCGAATGGTTATATGCAACCAATTGTTCAAAACCAAGGTGCTGGCTTAGTTCCTAGCCCGGAAATGCAACATCAACATCAACATCAACAGCAACAGCAACAAGCAAATAATACTCAACCACCAGCTCATTTACAACAACAAGGCTCTGCGGTCTTTTCCTTACCATCATCCCCAACTGGTTCGTCAAATGGTAAGCCTGCAAATTCATCAACGTCAACTAGTTCTCAACGTTCAGTTTCTTCCGAAGGCATCCGATTGGCTCCGTTATCAATACCGAACAGTATTCAACGTCAACAACAACAACAAGTACAAGTACAACAATCTTCACCACCAATTAACAAATCGGATTCTACTTGCAGTCTATATTCCTATAAGTCCAAGACCTTCAGTCAACCAAATTCCAGTTTACATTCATTAGGAACATCTCCGGAATCCGAATCATCAATGCCTGTTCGTCCTCCAATTGGTATACCTACTTCATCATTGAGTAATTTGAATGATTATTTTCAAACAAAGAATAACACAAGAATATTCAATGCTAGTTCATCTTCATTAAGTTCATTAAGTGGGAAATTTAGATCATCATCATCTACAAATTTAGTCGGCTTACAAAGATTAACTCCGTTGACATCCGCATCTACATCAAACAATAGCAACAACTCCAGCACTACCATCACCACAACCATCAGCAAACCAAGCATAATACCGAAACAACCATCATCTACATCGCTCAATCTCGAGTTTTACAACCAGCAACAACATACCCATCACCCAACGAAGAAATCACGACCAAACTCACCATCATTGACCCCAATCCACTTGTCCAATTCATACAAGAGCATGAGTTTAAACAGTCATCATAATCATCATCATCATCATCCATTCATGATAACTTCACCTAATGAAACACCATTACAAACCCCATCACAATCTCCACATTTAAAACCATCACAAGGTCCAGGGGCCGTTATTGAAGGTGCAAATGAGAAATTGGAAGGTATTGCAACTACGGGGACTCAATTACCTCCTATTCGATCAGTATTGAGTTTTACTTCATTGAATGATTATCCAGCACCAATGACAAATTCAAGAAAACAACAACAAGTTGTGGGAGGAGGAGAGAATAATACGAGTGCAAAACCAATGAGTGTGACTAATTTGTTAACTTAGAGAGAATATTATTTGGGTTCTTTTTCTTAACTGTTATTAGTATTGTAATTTAATGTTTTATAGCTGGACGGTTTTAATATAGATTTTTTTCTTAATACGAGGAGCCCATATTTGAAACAAGCCACCCCCATATTTTAGTCTCTTTCTGTTTTTTTTTTGCATTTCGGATCAAGCTGCCCTTCAAGAAGTTCAAAAACTTGAATACGAAATTTTTGATGTAGAATAAGAATAGTAAAATTGGGGGGCCATTAGAGATGTATAATGACATACTACATAATCTCGGAAGGAGCTTCATTTTTTTTTTTCTTTCCTTCGTGTGGCCCCCCAACAATTCACCCCACGGCTTTTAGCAACTCTCCCCCCTTTTTCCAGCAATGTTCATTCGAACCAATTATATAAATACCAGACGGATCTCCTCCTCCTCTTTCTTCTTCTTCACTACCTATTCAACATCTACAAAAATATTCAAAAACGTATCTATTAATAGCACCATAATGACAACTATAAAATTAAATTCTGGGCATGATATGCCAATTGTTGGTTTTGGATGTTGGAAAGTTACCAATGCCACCGCATCTGATCAAATTTATAATGCTATTAAAACAGGGTATAGATTATTTGATGGGGCTGAAGATTATGGGAATGAGAAAGAAGTTGGAGAAGGTATTAATCGAGCCATTAAAGAAGGGATAGTTACTCGAGATGAATTATTTATTGTTTCTAAATTATGGAATAATTTTCATGATCCTAAAAATGTTGAAATTGCATTAAATAAAACATTACTGGATTTAAATTTAGATTATTTAGATTTATTTTTAATTCATTTCCCAATTGCTTTTAAATTTGTACCAATTGATGAAAAATATCCACCTGGATTTTATTGTGGTGATGGTGATAATTTCCATTATGAAAACATTCCATTATTAGATACTTGGAAAGCTTTAGAAAAATTAGTTGAACAAGGGAAGATTAAATCAATTGGAATTTCAAATTTTACAGGTGCGTTGATATATGATTTATTAAGAGGTGCTAATATAAAACCATCAGTTTTACAAATTGAACATCATCCTTATTTACAACAATCAAAATTGATTGAATTTGTTCAAAATCAAGGTATTGCAATAACTGCTTATTCATCATTTGGTCCTCAATCATTTTTAGAATTACAAATGAAAAAAGCTTTAGATACTCCAACATTATTTGAAAATGATATTATTAAATCAATTGCTTCCAAACATGGGAAAACTCCAGCTCAAATTTTATTAAGATGGGCTACTCAAAGAAATATCGCTGTTATTCCAAAATCTAATAATCCTGATAGATTGGCTGCTAATTTGGCAGTGGTTGATTTTGATTTGACTAAAGAAGATTTAGAATCAATTGCGAAATTGGATATCGGTTTAAGATTTAATGATCCTTGGGATTGGGATAAAATTCCAATCTTTGTCTAGATATTATATTACAAAAGACACCCACACACAAATATATATATACAAATGATTCGTTTTATATTCTATGATTTGGTTTCTTTTTAAATGGCATCTAATACTGCTTCTCTACCCAAAACTAATAATTTCAATCTACTTACAAAATCGTCTCTTTCCAAATATGCACCACATAATCTTCTTTTACCAGTGAATTCACTTCTCAGATGGAATACTCTCCAATTATCAAAGATTAAACATTGTCCTGGTTTCAATTGATACCACATTTCATTTTCATTCGAAGTTATAATACTCACCCAATCACGAATTGCTTGATAAAATTTAGGTACATCTTCCTCTGGATTTTCCCAATTATCCATTGTTGAACGATCACTTTGATTCCATCGAACTTGTAATAATTCTCCCTGAGTATCCAATTTAAAAATTGGATTATATTCATCTGGTTGAATACATACTTTTTCTTCACCTGCAGAATGAGCAGGAACAGGTATACGACAAAAAATTTCATAACTTTCTGGATATTTTTCTTTTAAAATCTCAGCACATTTGAATGCATCTACTAATGAAGTGGTACCTCCTGTTCCATCATGATATAATAAATGAAATAATTGTAAACCTGGAGTATCTGACCAATAAGTCCCATCAGTATGACTACTAATATCAAAATTTGTATATGCAGTATCATTTTTAGCTAAATCAGATGTAAAATCCCAAAATCCTCCATAATGAGTTGGTCTAATATAATTCAATTTTTCACATAATTTTTCAGTATCTTCTGGAGTAACAGGAACATTATCAATTAAACAAAATCCATGTTTCCAAATTTTCAATGACCAATCTTTTATTGCTTCTTCTTCATCATCATCATTACATTGCATAACTTTATTGAAATCAACTTTAGGTAAATCATTTTCAATATCTTTAACTTGCCATAATTCACGCTTTAATAAAGTTTTCCCACCTTTCAATTTTTCATCCAATGGAATCAATCTAGGTTGATAAGAATGTAATCTAAGCCAATGGAAATCATATTTTGAAGCATGACCATCATCCCAAGTAATTATCAATTCCCCTTGCTGTTCGTCAAGATCAATAACTTTCGGTTGAATATTTGATGGAATAGTAGCTGAATTTAATAATCTTTGTTTGGTCACTGTATAATAACAAGATGAACAATGACAATTATCTCTGAGCCAAACATTGTGATATTTGGAATTGGCATTATCGGACCATTTCAATTCAACGGAATCGTTGAGTTGAGTAGCTTGTTTGACTGACATGGGAGGGTTACAGAATTTTTTGGAATAATTACTGAAAGTCGGAAGTGTAAAAAAAAAAGAAGAAAAAGTGCATTGAAATATAACGAATTCATCTCCTGCCTCTCGCTCGTTCGCTCGACCCCGCGCAATTTCGTTGGAAGGGAAAAAAAAAATCATTCGACAAATTCAACGGACTTTTTTTCTGTTCCGACGCAGAGCCAATGAATGAATGAAAAAGTTTTTGGCAACCAAATTTTAGTATTATCCCCCCAACCACACAATTGATGAATAGTTTGATACCCAACACCGGACAATAAATCAATTATGGACCCCAGGGAGGAGTCGGCAACATCCCACCACTCAAAATTATTGAGTCAAACAAAAAGATATCAACATTATATGTGTTCTTCGTTTATTATTCGCACAATATGTCCCATCATAATACTAATAATTTGTTGCAATTAGAAAAACCTAATTCAATTGTTGAGTCTTAACAGCATTGGAAGACCCAGGACCCAGGACCCCCAAGGCCATTGGCAGTAGTAGAAGAGAATGAATTTGATTGATTGATTGATTGATTGAATACAAACCTTGAGAGGGTACACTAGTCCTCCAGCCAATCAGAGGTTGTTAATTAGTTATTGTTATGTGTGTGGGTATTTCCCTGGTTGTCTGGTGGGTCCCCTTATCTAAATAAAATAATATAATTGATAGTGGTGGAAAAGTCGTGCAAAAAAGCCCACAACAACCAAAAAAAACAAAACTGGGACACACACAAAATTAAACTCATTGCTACTTTCTCTCATCATCTGCTTCTTTTAGTTTTTATCCTTAGCTAATTTCCACAAATTTAAATTTTTCTTATTCCCAATATTCAATCTTTATCATCATTCACATCTCAATTTTCCAACCCACCCACCCACTTATTACAACACTTACATGCAATGTCTATGGTTGCTTCTGAAACCACTTATCAACCATCATCATTAAGAGATGTTGATTTCTTAGGGGATTCCTTGTATCAAAGCAATGATGATAATTTGCCATTGAATGATCATATTAAAAGTTTAAAAGTAAAAGCAATATATGATACTATAACTAAACAAGACGATAAGAAAGAAATATTGGAACTATTAACTGATTTGTCTCGATCCACTGATGGATTAATTAATAATGAATTACGATGTAAAATATGGCCCATTTTGTTAGGAATTGATAACAATAATAATAAAGAGAAGAAGGAAGAAGCGGATATTGAAGAAAAAGAGGATACTAAAAATAAAAACAATGATACTGACACTGATAATTCAACTTCAATACTTTCCAATAATAAATTTTCAGCTGATTTATTTCTACAAGATTTACAATGTATTGAATCCCCACCTCATAAAGATGAAGATCAAGTGAAACTAGATATTCAAAGATCATTTACAATTTTAAATCATATTCAATCACTACTGTACCTGGAATCTTCATCATATACTACTATTTTAACTCAGACTGAAATCAATCATTTAAAAGCAAAATTATCAAATTTAATTATCAAATTATTAAGAAAATATCCTAGTTTAAATTATTATCAAGGGTTTCATGATATTGCTAGTATTATTTTACTAGTTAGTTATATCCACAATAATGATAAACTAGAAGACAGCAGCAGCAGCAACAATAATGGAAGTAGTTTTGACGATGGAAATGAATATCATATTGATGAAGAATTGGCATTTAAAATGTTGGAAAAATTGGCAATTTATCATTTAAGAGATTATTTAATTACTGATATTAATTTATCTATAGATCATTTAAGATTAATTCCAATGATATTAGAAAATGTTGATGATCAATTATTTCAATTAATTAAACAAACTTCAAATTCATTTGTTCATTCAGAAGGATTAAATTATGATTATAAATTTTATCAAGGATTATCATCAATTTTAACAATTTATTCACATGATTTAAGTAATTTATCTCAAATTTTAACTTTATGGGATTTTAGTTTAAGTTATAATTCAGTTTTGATAAATATGTATATTTATGCTTCAAGTTTAATAATTTTTAAACAATCTAAAATATGGCAATCATTAAATTTAGAAGATGATGAAGATGATTTCAGTTTTGTTGATCAAGATTTAGTTCATACTGTTATATCACCAACTAATTTATTTGATGGATTAACTGATTCTGAATTAGTGATGATTTTAAATAAATCAAAAGAATTACTTAAACATTATCCAATTGATGAATTATCTAATGTTGATAAGACTTGGAATAAATGGTTTAAAGAATATAATATTGATTCAGCATTATGTAATACTTCGAGTCTTGTTGATGATGATTGTAAATTAGAAAAGTTGATTAAATATGATAATTATTTCTTCAATTCTCAAGATGATGATGGCAGCACAAATGATAATACTTCATCATCATCATTACTGGATCTAATATCTCGACAAGATGAACAAATATTACGACAAATTAAAGATGAAGCAATTTATGAAGTAGAAATATTTGAAAAATTGAAGAAACAAGAAGAAGAATTATCACAATCAATCCAATCTATACCGTATGATGAATCAATATCATCATCATTGAATAATCTGTTATCTTCATCATTAACATTAGCAACTTCAACATCAATACATAAGATTAAATCAACCACTATATTTAGGAAAATTTTCCATTCCAACAACAATAACAATACTGATCAAACAGATCAGGTTGAAGATGTTGACAATAATGAAGATGGATCATCATCATCAAATAAGGATAAAAAAGTGGTTATACGGAATAAAGATTGGTTATTACTGAGTAATAATATTTATAGAATCAGTATAACTATTGGATTCATTGGAGTAGTTTTACATTTTTTATTAATCAAATATAATAATTTACATTATAATCAATTTTTAACAAATTTAACAAGTCCTTTTAAAACAATTTTACAAATGGAACCATTATTTACATTGAGTAATATTGGAACTATTTTTACTCATGATTTGGAAGATTGTATTCATTCTGTTTTTAATTATGTTGAAGAATCACAATTTGTTACAACTGGGATATTGGGACAAGTAGGTATTGGGAATTTAAGAAATACAATTTATGGATTTGAATGAAATATCATCCACCCATACTGTCTACTTTTTTTTATTTATTTATTTATCTATGTATCTATTTAGATGTAGTTTTTTTTTTTTTTTATTTCTGATGTTATAATACAATGTACTTTTATTAAAAAAAAAATCATCTACTATATTACATATATAAAACAACAAACCAACCCAATATTACTACTACTCTATTGAAAATCGATTTCATAAACGAGAACAGTATCAGTAAAACTTCCATGACCCCAACCACGATATCCACTAGCACTAACCATAAACCTTCCAGTTTCATCCACATACAATTGAGATAATGTTCCACCATGATGACCAGGTACAATTAAAAAAGGAGTTGCTTGCTTTTTAGAATTAATCAGAACATTATTTAAATCATCATATAATTTCAAATTATATAATCGAATATTATCATTTGATCCACAAAGTAAAAAATCATCATTTGGTAAAGTTGATAAAGCACTTACTGGTCCACTTATTTTAGGAAATTGTAAAGTTTTAGAAATGTTTGGTGTATTTGTGGAGGTATTTCGATTATGTGGCATTTTAATTGATATTTCTTCAATTGTACTGTTTCTTCGTCCGGCATATATGAAATCTCCATTATTTGACCATGTTGAAGACATACACCATGGTGGAACACCTTCTGGGACACCTAGTTTTATTACTGGGTTGGTTGTTCGGATGTCCCAGATGTTGATTGTTCCATCTATGCTTGATGACATAAAGATGTTTGAGTTTAAATGAGGTTTGCTTGAGGATTCTGTTTTGGTTGCCGTGGCTGGTTTATCATTAGATTCTTGTGTTTTTCTTAGATCTTCAACTTTATCTACATCCATATTGTCTTCGTCATCATCATCATCATCATCATCATCATCATCATCATCATCATCATCATCATCATCACCAAATAACGAATCAACATCATCATTGGAATTAGAATTAGAATTAGAATTCGCAGCTATTTCCTCAGGTTTGATCTCTTCTTCTTCTTCGTTTTGGAAATTAAACGTAATATCACTCAATCCATCAGGTCTAAATGCAATATTTGAAATCTGACCAGAATTCCCCTTATATTCAATCAATGTTTTCCCCGTATTTAAATCCCATTGTCTTATACTTTTATCCCATGATCCAGATAAAAATCCATCTTGTTCTTGATTCAATTTAATAATTGATACTGCATCAGTATGTCCTCTTTTTTTATTTTCTTTATTCCCATGATGGAAATAATGATGTATTGCACCTTCATTATATCTCATAGTATATAATGATATCCCACCAGATAATAATCCAGATAAACACCAATACCCGTTTTTTTCAGCATCTAAAGCATAAATGGGGTTAACTTTAGGTTCATAACTAACTGAACCAGTGGAAAAATCACTATCTTTTAATTTTGGATTTTGTTTCATCAATTGTTTACGTGTCAAAGGTTGTTCATTTTCCCAATATGAACAAATCACACCGGCATTAGTTAAAGAATCAGAAAATAAATTATGTTTTTGAGCCATTGTTAATGGTGATTTCCCTTGAATTGATGATATAAAATCATATTTACGTATGAATCCATCTTCTCCTCCAGTTAAAATCCATTTAGGACCTTGAGTAAATGCTAATGCATGACATTGGGATGTATATGGAATAGCTACTTGAGGAATAATATCAAATTCAGTAGCTTTACGTGCTCTCAAAATTACTTCTTCTCGAAATGTTAGATTCTTTTCCAGTTCAATAATGTCTTCTATTAGTTGTTGTTGTTCCTTATCTTTTGATTTCTCAAGTCTCTCTGCTTCAGTTGGTTCATCAACCTTGACATCTTCTGGTGCTGGTTGTGATTCGGCTGGAACTTCCGGTGGCATTTTTGTTGTTGTTGCTGTCGTTGCTGTCGTTGTCGTCGCTGTTGTTTCTGATTGTGGTTCTGGTTGTGGTTGTGGCTCCTTTTCTGATTGTTCCTCTGGTTTCGTTGGTTCTGGCTGTAGGTCTGATCCCGTTCCTGTTCCAGCTTCAGGTTCATGTTCTGATGGTTCTGATAGTTGTGGAACTTTATTATTGACTTCTTCTAATTTTTTTTCAGCTTGCGACTTTGAATCAGGCTCAGTAGTGGTTTCTTTATGTTCTTCATTAGTATCTTCTCCCAATAGTATATCACCATCATTGTCTTTCGATTCATCCATTAAAGTGGAAGGTAATGGCAGATCTATCGATATCTTATTGTCCAATTGTGGTTCCTTTTCTGAGTCATTTGGTTTAGTCTTTGCATTCACATCGCCACTTTCTTCAACTTCCTCTTCATCCTCCTCCTCCTCCTCCTCGTCATCATCATCATCATCATCGTCGTCATCATCTTCCGCTTGCTCGCCTTCTTCGGCCTCTTCCTCATCCTCTTCACCTTCCTCTTCTTCGTCATCATCATCCTCTTCATCATCGTCTTTGTCCTCATTATCATCATCCCCCATCTCCACATCTTCATTTCCATTTTCACCTTGTTGGCCATGTTGTTGTTGTTGATCATCTATGTCCATTTCAAATTCTTGTTCCTGTGAAACTTCTTCCTCTTCCTCTTCTTCTTCTTCATCGTCCATGTCTTCATCTCCATCAACATTAAAAAGATCGTCCTGCTCGATTGATGCCATTGCTTGTATATATATATATATATGTATATGTGGGGGCCTATTTGTTGATTTAAGGTTTGATATCCCGACAACAAAGATAATATTGGTAATATTTTTTTTTTTTTTCGGTTCGGTCATAGAACGGACGCATAAATTTTTCAAGACATATCCACCGTCCCATTTCATTTAATGGCCGATCATCAGAGTATACTCCAAACTACAATTGACAATTGGGTTTTATGATACTAGTGAATATTTACTAATAAGTATATATGTATAAAAAAGCAAGCTCAATTCAAAATATTAAGCAATAACAAATTTAACAAAAAAAACATATCTAAAAAAAAACTATTAAGGGTCTTTAGAGATACACAATTATTCGTAAATCCAACCAAACAAAGCTGGTTTGTATTCAACCAATTCTTCCTTTTTGAACCACAAGTTGATTTCCTTGTTAGCAGATTCAACAGAGTCAGAACCATGACAAACGTTTCTACCCATATCAACAGCAAAGTCACCTCTAATGGTACCTGGAGCAGATTGTAAAGGATTAGTAGCTCCCAAAATGGCTCTACCTTGTTTGACAACATCTTTACCTTCCCAAACAGTGGCCAAGACAGGACCAGACAACATGTAGGATAATAAGGATGGGAAGAATGGTTTGGATTGTAAATCTTCATAATGGGTTCTTAATAAAGATTCAGTTGGTTGAACCAATTTGATACCAACTAATTTGTAACCTCTTTGTTCAAATCTACCGACAATAGCGGAGATTAAACCTCTTTGGACACCATCTGGTTTAATAGCAATAAAAGTTCTTTCGTCAGACATTATAATAAGTTTGCAATTGATTAGTTGAAGAAGGGGGGGAAAGAAAAAGAAGGAGAAATTTTTGAAAATTTTATTTCGTCTCTCTCCGTTGGTAGTAGTAGTCTTCGCTATTTTTTCATTGGGTGGAAGAAAATTTTAGTTACGGCCACCAAAAACCCAACCAAGTGAAAATTTTTTGGATAATTGAACAACAACACGGAATAATCTGTTTTTGACTCTACCCGCACGCACACGTTTTTCCACCTCTAATATCCCATTCTATGACATTGGGGAATTTTGCGTTCAACAGGGGGGTTGTTTCCATACTTGACAGTTGAAACATTACTAGATTGAAAAGGAATTTAACCTTATATTGTCTAACATTTCATCTTCCCTTTAAAAAATACAGGGACCAAAAATTGTATATGCAGAACGTTTGGATCAAAAGTTGTGTATATAAGAATATGATCACGTGACGCGGAATTTCTGCAACCAATGTTGTAAATATTCTTTTAATGATTCCAGAAGGATAGTGGGAGTATTTTAGAACAAACTTTTGTAATACAGAAGCTTGGGCAGCAGGGCAAAGGCGACTTTCATAACGAACAAGTGGTTTCAGAAGGACCGATCTTGAAAGGAGGAGTGATATGACGGGCAACTCCACGCGATCCATTCGTGAACACTCTCAAAGGAGTTACGTTACCACATGGTCTGCTTCATTCACCAGTAGATCAGAATTGCCCATGTTTCTATTCGATCTGAGTATTTTATTCGGCACGTAAATCTCTAGTAGCAACAACACAATGGAGGAACAAAAAAATCAAAGATTGTCGGTTGTTGAATTGTACCTCAATCGAGTTAAATTGTTGGACAAATTCAAACATTCCTGCAGAAAAGTTGTCAGTGCAGTCGAGTGTCTTGTGCCTTGTTGTAAAGTAGACAACACTTGTAGTATTGTAAGTGAAGATGAGATGATGAGGTACAAAGAAATTCCAGCCACGTTATACGGTGTTATTGTGTTTGTATTATAATGGGGCGAGGTTGACGCGATACCACCGCGATTTTTTTCGCTGCATTGTTTTTTTTTTCTTGTTGTTGTTTGTTGTTTGTTGTTGGTCGCGGTGGTGGTGGGCCGGGCTGAAGTGAGATTCGTTCCATGTTGTATTGGTGTAGCAAGATGTGGGCTGTTAGTTGCGTGGTGTCGCTTTGCGTATCCTATTTTTACTCCATACTTGAAAGATTACAAACCATGACTAAATGAAAGTGAAGAGAAGAGAAGAGAAGAGAAGAGAAGTAGTTATTTTTGAAGTTTTTTTATTGATGTTATTATAGGTTGAACAAAGTGGTTCCCACGTGACCCATGGGACAGACAGATATACTTTGGTGGGTAGTTGGGAGGAAGATATTGAGAGATGTGGTCTAAAAGTCGCGTCGCAGTTGTTGTTGTTACCGTACGTTTTGGGATTTGTTTCATCAAGAACTGAAGTTTAAAAAATTTTAATTGTGTGTGAGAGTGCACACATAATAATCAGATCACAAAGCAACGCCAAAAATAAATGAATTACACTACACAGAGCACAGTGGACTTTCACTTTTCATTTGTAAATTTTAGTTTGTACAGATTGGTTGAAATGTAAATAAATAAGCAATGTTTAAATCCAGACCAATAGAATAGAATTACGAACAGAACAATAGTGTGTGTGGACGTGGGTGCGTCGTTACACTCCACCACCACCAATATTGGTGCAACACGCTTCTTGATTATTGTTAGTGAAATTTTTTTTTTTCCCGTGGGAGGATCTGAGACTCCTTAATAAACTTGTATTGTTTTCATTTTTTACGCTACGACACGTAAATAAATAAATAAATAAATAAAATCTTTTTCTCTTATTTGCTGCTGCTGCCAGTAATACTGTTAAGGATAAACCTGTTACATTTTGTACTGAAGGTTTTACAACACACACACACACAGAAAATAAATATACAACTTCTTCTTTACACAACATTCTTCTTCCATACCCTATCACAACTACTTCTTCTACCATCGTTGATCATTTGTCATCCCGCAATCTTGACACCCTTTCAGTTTCAACTACTTTCTTTTCCAACTAAAGTAATCCCCATTGTCAACTCACTACCAACAACAACCACTTCCTCCAACTGATCAAGTAGCCGCCGCTCCACCACCACCACCACTACTTTAACAAACTACACATCAGATACAACTACAAGACAAAGGGGGGAGGATAAAAGAAAACCTCGTATATCTCATTCATTCGCTTTTTATTATCAACCAACTACAATTCATTCTTTATAACAACTACACTCCTTCAGTTCAAAAACTATTCCTCACCACCCTTACTCCCCCAAAGAACTATTTGATATATTATAATGTCCACTGTTGTTCAACGTAAATCTTCACATCAGTTTGAAAACAGTCTTCCGCCGCAGGACTACCCATCTTCAATGAATGTCGACAAAGTAGTTCAATCAGTAACAAATGCAACCAAACGTTTATCACAAATATCTACAAACACCAATAGCTCTAATAAGAAAAGAATCTCTCAAAACAAGATTGGTCCTTGGAAATTGGGAAGAACTTTAGGCAGAGGTTCCACTGGAAGAGTAAGATTGGCCAAAAATACAAATACTGGTCAATTGGCTGCCGTTAAAATTGTTCCCAAATCACATTTCAAGAAATTAGAGAACCCCAAATATAAAAGAGCAAAAGATGATGCAACTAGACTACCATATGGTATAGAACGTGAAATCATTATTATGAAATTAATTTCTCATCCAAATATCATGGGTCTTTATGATGTTTGGGAAAACAAAAATGATTTATATTTAATCTTGGAATATATTGAAGGTGGAGAACTATTTGATTATTTAATTAAAAGAGGGAAATTACAAGAATTTGAAGCCATAAATTATTTCAAACAAATCATTAATGGTATCAATTATTTACATCAATTCAATATTTGTCATCGTGATTTAAAACCCGAAAATTTACTATTGGATTTCAGTAAAAACATCAAGATTGCTGATTTTGGTATGGCTGCTTTGGAAGTTAAAGAAAAACTATTGGAAACTTCTTGTGGTTCTCCTCATTATGCATCTCCTGAAATTGTAGCTGGTAGAAATTACCATGGTGCACCTTCTGATATCTGGTCTTGTGGAATCATCTTGTTTGCCTTGTTAACAGGTCATTTACCATTTGATGATGAAAACATTAGAAAATTGTTATTGAAAGTTCAAAGTGGGAAATTCAGCATACCTCCTGAATTAAGTTGGGAAGCAAAAGATTTAATCACTAAAATGTTGAAGGTGAAACCAGAAGATCGTATTACTATTGATGCCATATTGTCTCATCCATTGTTGTCAAAATACCCAGAACCATCCATTTCATATTCTCAAACTACCACTTTAGATTTGAAAAGTATTGATATCAAGCCAATTGAGTCCATTAATAAAATTGATAAAGAAATTCTCAAAAACTTGTCTGTCTTGTTCCATAATTGTGATGAGAAAACAATCATGTCACGTTTATTGTCTCCAAATAGATGTCCAGAGAAAATGTTTTACTACTTATTAATGAAATATCGAAATGATCATGTGTCCAATTCAAATTCATTCAACAGTATTAATGATTTGGATTCAGCAAAATCATTGCCAAAGTCAACATCATATGTCAAAACTACTGTAACAGACCATGTAACTGGTGGAACTCACACTACAGTGAAGAAGATTTCTCAATCATCATCAATATATTCCAATAAATCATTATTAAAAAAATCAGCATCGTCAAAGGGGAATGTGTTAGCCAATATCACCAATAGATCAAATACTCCTAAACAATTTAAGGCATCAAGTTCAGTCAACAAGAAAAAATTGGTACATAATAATGCCCACCAAATTTATTCATCAAGGAGTAGAAATGCATCCAATCGTTCATTGAAATCCAATGCTTCTTCTGTCCAGAAAACTCTTAGTCCTACAAATGAAGAACATCCGAAACCAGAACTTCCAGGAGCTACAATTTTGAAACCTATTTCTCAAAAATCTGAGAAAAGAAGTGAAGAACAACAAAACAAGACTAAAAGAAATTTGACAGGCACTTTTGGAAACAAATCTCTTTTGAACTTTCAATTAATATGTGAAGAAGTATTTGAAAATGATAAAGAAAATGCAAGACCACTTTCACATCAGGTACAGGTTAATAATCCAAGCAGAACTAATTCTACAAAAGTAAGAGAGTCAAACTTGGCTAGAAAAGAAAGAGAGTTAGCTGAACAAGTACATCAAAGAAACGAAGCTAGAGAAAATAAAATGAAACGTGAAGAACAAGCAAAACGAGAACTTGCAGATGAGAAAAAGCGAATTGCTCAAGAGAGATTACGTTTAGAACAAGCAGAAAGGGAACTTGAAGAAAGACAAAAATTACAAGATAAGCAAAGAGCTGCGCTTGAGAAATTGAAGAAACATCAAAGTGCCAATGATTTTGTGAATTTGATTTCTAACAATCGTCGTTCGGTAACTGACGTTACACAATCACCTATTGTATCACTGTTGGACCCAAGATCTAATTCATTATCAAGAGCAAAAACGTTGGGTGCACCTAAATTGAGTAATAGTAATGTCAGTGTCGATGACAATGCATCTAAAGTATTACATAAGCTTGGAATTGACGTTGCTGCTTCTCCAAAGAGATTTTCTCGTAATATGAAAACATCAACATCTAAAAACTTGTCTTTATTTTTGGCTCCTACAATGTCACGGAATTTGTCTTCACAATTAAAGACTTCAAGTTCTAAAAATTTGGCTAGTTATTTACAATCTTCAGCTACTCCGGATCTCAATTCAAATGTTAATGATAATGCCACTCCAATTGATGATGATTTAACTATAGATAAATTCAATGAAAAGGAGAAATCACAATTATTGGCTGCATCTATTTCCAAAGATTCATTGCATAGAAAATCCAGTATTCAAAGTTCATATTATAAGTCCATGCTTAATGATAATGATGATGAAACTAAAACTAAGACTCAAGTCAATAATGTATCATTGGTGAAAGAAGATGAAGAAGAAGAAGAGGAAGCAGAATCAAACATATCATTAATTCCAAATCCAAGATTTTCAAGATTTTCTTTCGGTGGTTTATTAGGAAACAATACTATTGCAAATGAAGAAGGTGATTTGACTATTATGAATAACACTATTAATAGTTCAAATACGGTTGTTAGAAGGACTCATAATAAATCATCTACAATGTTGGGATTGGGTATCAAAATGAGAGAAACAGCAACTATTAAAGAAGATGAAGAAAATGATGATAATGCAAAACCGTTTATTTCTGTGCCTACTTCTGAAGAAGATGAAGATGATAATTTACCACCTAGAATTAAAAGACATCATTTCCGTGAAAGTGGTAATTATGATTTCGATGAAGAGCATTCTCAAGCAAGTACAGCAGATACTGAATATTCATATGTTTCACTGGGTGATTTACCAGCTTCAAATACTGAACGTATGTTGGAGACTGAATTATCAAATTTTGATCTTATTAGTACGAGAGTTGCTGATATTGGTAAGATTAATACTACTAAGCCAAGTATTGTTGATTCCAAAGAAACTTTAATTAGGAGACATTCATCTGATCATACGGTAGAATACAATAATGGTCACCACCATGAAGATGATGAAGAGGATGATGATGATTTTGAAGATGTTGAAGATGATGATGATGATGAGGAGATGGATGTTAGAAGTTCATTTGAAGCTGAACCACATAGTCACAATTATTCATTAGCAGAAATTTCAAGTGAAAGTCCTGTTGTTGGAGGTGGATTTGTTGAACCTTCATTTGCTCATGATTTTAAAAAATCAAGACATTCTACAGGAATTTTCAGTACTACCCAATTACCTAGATCACCAAGAGTTCCATTGAATAAAGACGAAGATGAAGAAGAAGAAAAAGAAAAAGAAAGTCAAAAGAATACAAATGATGATAAAAAATTGGGAATATTTGATCATAAAAACCTGATTTCAAGTCCTGTTCGAGATACATTTGGTGAAAAGCCAATTGAATCGAATTCTTTGTTTAGAAAATTATCATTGAATCCAAAACGAATGGCACCAAGTGCACCACCACCACAGTTTCAACCACAATCACAACCTCAATCACACGCACAACAACCACCTGCATCACCTTCGAAAGGTCATAATAGATTTTCAAGAATATCACTTGGATCCAAAAATATGTTGCAACAACAAGAAGAAGAAAAAAGTTCTAAAAGTAATTGGTTTAAGAAATTTTTCCATTCATTAACTGGATCAGGAGGAAGTAATAATAATAAAGATCAATCATTAGAAGGTCAAACTAAAGTTGCAACCAAAGATATTAAAATCATTGATACTGTTTTAACTGCATCTCAACTAATAAGAGTGATTAAAAATCAATTAGAATTGAAAAAAATTGAAGGATCAATATCTAAAGTAACTATAGATGAAGAATTTGGATTAATTTCTGGAATTATTCCAAGTAAATTTGCAAATGGTAGAAAATTGAAATTTAAAATTGAAGTTATTGATTTAATAAATACTTCTTCATTACATGTGATTAAAATTAAAGGTAATGATAAAGGATTTCAAGGATTGGTTAATATTGTGACGTTTATTATTAAACAAGAGGAACAAGTTAAAAATTCTAAAAAATAGTACATCCACCATTATACATGATTTTGTAAAGTTTATTTACTATAAATAATAGCATCTGGTTTTTTTTTTATATATTATATAAATTATATATTCTTTTTAATTGTACATTAGCCTAAGAAAACTACAAACAAACCAATAAACTCTAAACCACCACCCCCTTCCATCTTCTTCTTTTGTCTAATTCCTCAAAGCTCTTAATCTCTCAGCCAACTTATCTTCTTTTTCTTCTGAAATAGCATTAGGAACAGGACTAGTAATCTCCACTTTTGCAGCATTCAACCCTTGTTTCATTTCAATTCCAGCTTCATCAGCAACTTGATTCATCAATTCATCAACTTGATCCTGAGGAGTAGTCAAAGCATTTACATTATTAGTAGTAACTTCATAATAATTCGTACTTGCATCCAAATCTTCAAATTGATTTTCAAATTTATCCATAACTAAACTAATTCTTTCTAAATTCATAGTTTGTAAAGCTCTATCCATTCCTTTTATAACTTGAGTCATGTTCCCAGTGACTGTTCTCATAGTAACTGCAGTTTGTACTCTTGATGCAACAGCATCTATTCTAGAAGCAAGACGAAGTAAATTGACTCGTTCATTGGATTTACGAATTGCATTTTGAGCATAAAGTTGTGCTATATCATTATTTCCTTGTGTTAACGCTTTTTTAATTTTGGACTTTTCTTGAGTTTCTTCCTTTGCTGCTTTTGTTGCTTGTCTGTTAAGTTGTTTTGCTGTGAATTTTAATTGGAATAATGATTGTTCTAAACCGGCCATGATGATGATGATGTATATGTGTGTGTGTTGGGTTGTTCGGTGTTCGGTTGATGATAATGTCTTATCGTGGGAGGAGGAGGAGGAAGAATGTGGTTTTTGTCTTTGGCCACTCGGTGTTTTCTCGGGTTACACTTTTTTTTTTGGTAAGATCCCCAAGACTGTAACAGTAGAGTTTACTTGCCCAACTTCAAACCAGGAATGTTGAATATTGAATGATGAATGTTAGATATCTTCACATTGTGGAGATAGTTTAGAAGCTGTAAAAGATTTATTTGAAAAGTATTTAGATTTAATGCAAGACCAATGAATCTATTGAGTGTTTACCTTGTTCTATTGATATACATGTATGTAGGAGTCATTTTACAGTGTATACTTGAAGATTTCTACTGGTTCAAATCTTTAATAATATTCTATAATACGATAATTAGTAGCAGTAGAAGTAGTGTTGAAGATAGTGTTAACTGGTTGCAATCCAGTTTTTAAATTGAATTGATTTACAGTTTGTCAAGCACCAACTAGATTCAAAAATACTGTAGTAGTAGTATACTATAAAATCAGTCTCTTCTTATTTACTTACCCTGTTATACGTACAGTAATCAAAGTACTTTACTAGTATAAAAGCAGACAACTCATAGTATATTCCAAGCCAGAGATCTTATGTGGTTGTTTGCAACATGTATTAGTAATTATAGAGAGAGTGAGTGCTCACGTGATCTGAAAAAACAGTATTTTAGTTAGTGAATGTACCAATCAACGAATGAGAATTTCTAATTTTTGATTTTGTTTGAAAGATTTTTTTTTTTCCAGTTGAGAGTTGAGTTGAGTAGTGTACATACAATTTTCACCAAATTCTAATACCATAGCTTATTAGACAAACAACCAATTCAATACTGGGTTTAACCTTTCATAGTTCACACATATATATATATATATAACCATGTTATCCCGTGCTTCAATTCGTGCATACAGCACCATCCCAAACTCAGTCAAGGTTGCATCCAAAGAATCAGTCACCGACTTGACCAAATTGTCTGTCATCATCAAAAACGCTGGTTCTAAAAATGGTAAACCAGGTGTTTCTCATTTAGTTTCCAAGTTTGCCTTCTTGAACAATGGCGCCAAATCTGCATTGAGATTTACTAGAGAATCTGAATTGTTGGGTGGTACTTTTGAATCTCAAGTCACTAGAGATGCCTTGATTTTGAAAACTGCATTTTTAAAACAAGATTTGCCTTATTATGTTGAAGCTTTGGGTAATGTTGTTTCAAACACCAAATACACTCCTCATGAATTCAATGAAGTTGTTTTACCAGCTGCTAAAAACGAAGCTAAATTGGCTAATGCTAACCCAACTTTCAAAGGTCTTGAAAAATTACATGAAATTACTTTCAGAAAAGGTTTAGGTAATCCATTATATTTCAATGATTCTACCCCTGTTTCACTCCATGACATTACTGAATTCTCTAAGCAACAATTCACTGGTGAAAACATTTCTATTGTTGCTGAAGGTGCCGATGAAGCTGATTTAACTAAATTTGTATCTGATTCAGCTTTCTGTTATTTACCAGCAAGCACTGAAAGTGGTGCTAGTGTTCCAGCCACCAAATCTTTCAAAGGTCAAGAAGCAAGAGTTGCTTCTTCTGGTGCTTCATCTGCATTGATTGGTATTGCAGTTAAACCAGCTGATTTT
The DNA here is from genome assembly GCA_030557085.1 of Candida gigantensis. Lineage (NCBI taxonomy): Eukaryota > Fungi > Ascomycota > Pichiomycetes > Serinales > Debaryomycetaceae > Candida > Candida gigantensis. Next base: position 297,919 of record JAKTVG010000001.1, read on the forward strand.
GGTAAATATGAAGTTTTATCCGCAGCTATTGGTACTTCTACTTTACCATCTACTGTATCACCATTATCACAAATTCCAGGTGCAACTTCTCATTTATACAAATATGAAGATGCTGGTTTATTTGTTGTTTCTGTCACTGGTGAAGCTTCTCAAGTTGCTCAAGGCATTAAACAAGCTAAATCTATTGCTGAATCTGTTTCATCTTCTGGTTTATCTGATGCTGTCAAACTTGCTGAATTATTCGTTGCATTGCAATCCACCGTCGATAGTCCATTGAGTGTTAAGGTTGTTGCTGAAAAAGCCCCAATTTCCGACTTTAACTATGTTGCTGTTGGTGACCTTAGTGTGTTACCATTTGCCGATGAATTGTAAAAAGAATGGAACAAAGGAATAATAAATAAATAAATAAATAAATAAACAATAATGCTATAAATCTATAACATAAATATTCAATAAAAACAAACTGTTTAAAAATGTATATGAAAGTAATCATGAATGTAGAGGGTTGTGTTTATAATATCAAAGTAGAATTTATGATTGCAAATTTGATTTTGATTTATGGGTGTTGGTGGTCGTGTAAGTTTGTACAGAAACTGGAACTTTTCTTTTCCAACTTTGTTATTTTTTTTTTTTTTTCAGGTTCATCATCATCATCATCATCACATTAAATTATCAAGAGTATTAAATATCTTCTCTAGCAAAAAACTATATATATTACACCATGTCTGACTACGAAGATAATGCATTTAACGAAGTAGCTGAGAACTTTGAAGACTTTGAAGCCCCAGACCATTTTTCAGACAATGAATACGACGATCCAACAGCCAATGGAGGTGATGCAGCATTAAAAACAAGTGATGGTAGAACAATCATAAATGGTGGATTTGGACCCGATGATGCTGCACAATCAGGAGCAAACACACAACAACCAAGAAAAAAAACAACTAGAGAATTAGCTATACCTAAAGAGAAAAGAACAACTACTCCATATATGACGAAATATGAACGAGCAAGAATATTAGGAACAAGAGCATTACAGATTTCTTTGAATGCTCCTGTTTTAGTTGATATTGAAGGTGAAACTGATCCGTTACAGATTGCCATGAAAGAATTGGCTCAGAGAAAAATACCTTTGGTGATAAGAAGATATTTACCAGATGGATCTTTTGAAGATTGGGGTTGTGATGAATTAATTGTTGATCAATAAAAATAAATAAATATATAAAATTGTATAATACTTGAATAATTAATAGAGTGGTCAAAATTGAAAACATAAATCTGTATATTTCTATCTATCTCATTTATTGTAGTATATATATATTTATTCAATGTATGCATCCATCCATTTAGATGCCAAAAATATCTGTTTCCCATCCATTTGTTCCTGAACAAACCCCTTAACCAACGAATCAAACTTTGCCCTTTCCAATCGATGATCACCCGATCCAATTTCCCCCAACTGTACAGAACAACAAGCATCCTTTAAAGTATTAACATCAATCTGTAATTCATCTTTGAAAGTTTTCAAATCTTGTTTATCAGAATATACTTTCAATGCATTATAAATAATTGAACGATCTTCAAATTTAATCATTTCTCGTCCCAAGATATTCAGAAATTGTGTAAAATTTACCCCAGTGCTCGATTTATCTATCCCATCAATGGTTAACATTTGAGTTAATTGGGTCTCTGTTGGAGTTGGGAGTCCCAAGGTCGAATAAAGCTTGATTAGATCGTCTTTGGTTATGTTGGAGTCGTTGGATTCGCCATCTATTAACGTGAATGCGTTTCGAATTTGTGCCTTTTGACTAGCAGATAATGTAGTTAGATGCATCATGTGAAGAAGAGGGAGTGTTGTTGTGGGGTTGGTAATGATATACGTTGTTGTTTGTTTTGGTTATTGTTTTGCTACACTGACGTGTGAAATATTCATTTTTTTTTTTTTTTGCTTGTTTACGTTTTTCTATTTATTGTTACTACGAAATATATAACCTTGATCTGTTTTTCATCCCAGTACCACAAGATATAAATACATATACGACTCTCCACACATAGATAACCGATTTCATTAATGGCAGAAACATTATACAATCAACCAGTAGTGATTGACAACGGCTCCGGTAATTTAAAAGCAGGATTTGCAGGAGAAGACAAACCAAAATCATATGCCTCAGCAATAATAGGACGACCAAAATATCAAAAGATAATGGCAGCAGGAAGCACAACAACTTTACTACCTGAACTGTCTACATCTGCATCAGTATCGGCACTGGCATTGACATCATCATCATCATCATCACACGATGAATTATTTATTGGGAATCAAGCACAGGAAAATCGAGGATTATTAAAATTAACATACCCTATAGAACATGGTATTGTTAATAATTGGTCAGATATGGAAAAATTATGGTATCATACATATACTCAAGATTTGAAAACACAAGCTGAAGATCATCCATTATTAATTACTGAAGCTCCTTTGAACCCAAGATCAAATAGAAATAAAATGTGTCAGATATTATTTGAAAATTTTAATATCCCTTGCATTTACGTATCTATCCAAGCTGTTTTATCATTATATGCATCTGGTAGAACAACAGGAGTGGTTATAGATAGTGGCGATGGTGTAAGTCATGTTGTCCCTGTATATGAAGGGTTTTCACTTCCACCATCTATAAAGAGAATGGATATTGCTGGTAGAGATATAACTGAATCTTTGGCATTCAATATTCGAAGAATGTCAGGGATAGCGATGCAAAGTAGTTCAGAATTGGAGATTGTTAGGTTGATGAAAGAACAATGTTGTTTTGTATCGAAGGACCCGATAAAGGATGAGAAAACATATGGGAGTTATTATACTAGAACAAGTCGTAATAATGATTTGATATCGAATTATAAATTACCTGATGGACATGAAATTCAATTAGGTGTTGAAAGATTTAGAGCCCCTGAGATTTTGTTTAATCCTCAATTAATAGGGAATGAATCTTCAGGGATACATGAATTAACATCATTAGCAATTGCTAAAACTGATTTAGATTTAAGATCGATATTATATCAAAATATAATATTATCTGGTGGGAACACTTTATTAAAAAATTTTGGTGATAGAATGTTACATGAATTGAAAGAACTTCAACAACCTCATCAAGATGATCAAAAGACAAGTATTTGGAATAAAAATGTCCAAAATGAAGCATATAATACTAAGATGAAAGTGAAAATATATGCTCCACCAGAAAGAAAGTATTCTACTTGGATAGGTGGGTCCATATTAGCAGGGTTATCTACTTTCAAAAAAATGTGGGTCACAGCAGAAGAATATCATGAGAATCCTGATATAATACATATAAAGTGTATGTAAATACAAAGAATAAAAAAAAAAAGGGAAAAGGGAAAAATGTATAAAATGCATATAATTTCTATGTAATAAAATAATTTTACAATACATATTTAGAAGACTGGTACTGGTAGCAAAAGGGGGTATTTAAATACAATAGTATCTATCACCAAAATCACCTAACCCAGGGACAATATATTTATCATCATCCAATTTTTCATCAATACCCCCAGTGATAATTTTCACATCTGGATATTTATCTTGGAAAGCTTTTATACCTTCAGGAGCAGCCAATAAATTTAAAAAGAAAATTCTATTCATTTTAACACCTCTAGCCAATAATACTTCTACTGCCATCATTGCTGAACCACCAGTAGCCAACATTGGATCTAATAAAAACACATAACGTTCACTTATATCCTCAGGTAATTTCTCATAAAATAATTTAGGTAATGCAGTTTCTTCATCTCTTTGAATTAAAATTTTCCCAATTCTAACAGAACGACAACAATCTCTTAATCCCATTTCCATTGATTCTCCAGCACGTACAATTGAAACTCCACAAATTTTCCCCAAGAATTTGGCTCCTTTATATTCATGACCTCCATGACATTTTATAATTGAATCTTCAACAGGGAGTTGATTAAGTCCTTCTTCAACTAATAATCGAATGATTCGATCGGAATAAAATACAAAATCTCCTCGTTTTGTGGTTTGATCACGAATTATTGAATACAACCCAATTAGTTGGTTGGTTTGAGGTAATAAGATGACGTTCTTTGCAACTGTTTTAGCAACTGACATTGTTTAAGTGGAGTGGGTGGTTTTTTCCAGAAACTTTAAAGAGATTTGGAAATTAACATGAAAGAAAAGAGTGTAAAAAAAAAAAATCAACATCGTGATGATGAATGGGGATTGATTTCAGTTGCGAGATGGCGGTGGTGCGGTGCGGCCGTCCCCGTTTTTTTTCTCTCTCTCGCCAAAGATAAGGATCTACAACAGCGAATGGTTGGTATGATTTGGCCCTGGCCCCCAACTATCAGACGTATATATATATATATATATAAACTGGGTAATAATACACTAAAATATACAACTATGTTCTTGTTCTTCTTATTGTTCTTGTTGTTCTGGTTGAATGAATGGATTATCAATTATTTCACTTCCATCCACAGGTGATATAGTTAATAAACTTGTACATCTTACAACCACCAATCCAAGGTCTCTTGTTTTATCAGTCAACAATTCATCATCTTCTGGATCTATAAAATAAAATATCAATAGTTAGTATAAATGATTTTTTCTCATAGATTTAGGGGGGGAATTTTGATTTTATGTTACACATACCTCTTATGGTCTCTTTGACATTTTCCAATACCAAATTCATCAATTGATCAAACCCTTTCAAAATCCCAACTATTTGTCTCCCTCCAATGAATTTTACCCTTATTTCTTGATCTTTATATTTATTTAAATCCAAAATGGCTTCTCTTTTTGGTCCTTCTTGTTTCGGAGCATTGGTATTGTTATTTCTTCTTCTATATTGTTGTCTTTGTCTTCTATCTTGTTGCTAAACCAAAAAAAAAACGGGGTTAGTAAGCTTTGCTATAATCTCCGGGGGTGGGGGCATTCTATAACATACGTCTGACATGGTTGATTGGTGGTGATTATTGAGGTATTGTTACTCAAGAAGTGCGTGTTTTGTTCAGCTTTGAAGTGATTTTTTTTCACTCACTACAGTGGAGTGTTGGAAGGAATTTCTTGCTTCATGACTAATGTGCAGGACTACTGAAAAAAAATTCATATTTAGACCCCCCAATATCATTATGATCTATTACAAATTATCCATCTTAATCAACTAATTTACAAATGATATATCAAAAGGTCAATACATCTATATACACTAGTAATGCAGTATTAAACTATTTACACATCAAACTAGAAACTTCAAACAATATAGCAGCATATGAAAACAAAAGTTAAAAACATCTTCTATATTTTCAATCTCTAATACTCATTTCTTAACCACAATTGTCTTCTCTTTTGTCTATCTAATAGTTTTCTAGACATCACAGTAACCGGTTCTTGATATTTTTTACTAGTTTCACTTCTAAAAAAGAAATGCAACTTGTTCAATTCAATATTAAATTCTTTACTAATAGCCCCATATGACCATTTTTCAGGATCAGAAGCTCTCAACTCCTTAATCTTCACAATGGTCTCGGAATCAACAGTATAATCTCTTTCATTCTGTGCTTTAATTTGTCTTATAATAGGCATCTCAGCTATGATTTCTGGATTTATGATGGTTTTACTAGCCAATGCTCGTCTTGGATCATTTTCAGGTAAAAAAACAAACGGGGTTTCCATCTGTGGTTTGATTAATGCCGCTGGGGGACTATAGACTAATCCTTCTGTTGTCTTTGCTGGCTTGAAATTAAATGCTGATCTGGCGGAATTGTATTTGTTCTTAGGTATTGGTTCATAAGGAATTGAATGACTGGATGCCCTACGTATTGATGTTCTAATCATTTTTTGTATTTTTTTTCCGAAATCGTTAGTGTTATAATAATAGTCCTGAGAATTTAAAGTATATTAGACAATATGTGCCGAAAGAAGGTAGGAGGGTTGATATATATATACAAGTTTGATGATAGGGACCTTGGGTTCAGTAATACTTTCAAGCTTTTGAAAAAAAAAAAATTTTCCCTTGGTGATAATATTATTGCACACTACTACTGGAAGAGAAAAAAAAAACCACTGTTGAAGTCGTGTGCACTTGCTAAGAAAAGTGAAAAGTTATCAATTAGAGCCAATTTGTTGTTAATTGATGAGAATACACTTGGAATAAAAGTTTATGGTTGAAGTATTCAAACAAGTTGGAATTAATCAGAAGGTTTAAAATACTGAATTGTTGAAAAAAAAAATCACCTCTTTTTATGTTTAGTTTCCTTTGGTTATTGAACTGAGTGTCAAACTTCATATATCGAGGTTCCTAATGGAGTTGACATATTTAGTATTACTACGGAATCGGCTAATTTCCACTTTATTTTATACAAGGGTACATGATACAATTTGAAGTTGTTGGGAAAATATGGGTGTTTGAAGTGATATTTGAAATGCAAGTTTGGTTGCGAAAAGTCAATCTGAGTCATATATCATAGAATGGCCTTTTTTTTATAAGACTTCAGTTGAATATTTGACTTAACAAGGGTTATATCAGTTTAATATATATGTAATTATTTACCACATATTGCAATATTTCAATATGACAATTTTATAAAATTTTGGTTCAAAGATTGCTGCAAAAAAAAAAAAATGAATACAGGTCAATTATATAATTATATATTAGCACAGATACCAACACAATTAGGATACGTTACAGTACTAGAAAGCGATATAAACAAACATAGACAATTTCTAAGTTAATTCATCCTACCCAGGACAGATACATTCAGTTGAACTGAATGCAATTGGATTGTGTTAATTTTCCATCATGGATCGATGAGGGTCTCATGCATTTTCCACGAGTATTACTAAAGAAAAACTTTCACAAACAGTATTTTTGGATATTCAAAAACCTATTATTACTTAATATTACAACTTGAGTAAAATGGATATCCAATTATTGAGCTGGTGACGGTTGTTTGGTTGTGACTAGTGGTAAATTTAACGATTATGTCATCACAACATGTTTCCAAGTAACCAAGAAAACATTTATTAAACTATTTATAGTCTCTGTATCAAACAAAGTAAGTTTAAACCGATTTCAATGGTAATTCAAAATATTTTAAGGACTTTTTAATACAAATTAGAAGTAAATTTTTGTGCAAAAATAAAACGATGAATAAATGCTGCAAAATTCCAAATTTGTAAATTTCCGATGTAGTGTAGTGGCTATCACGGTTCGCTTTCATTTCGATTAAAAAATTGGAACAGAGCGCCGAGCAAACCGGGGTTCGATTCCCCGCATTGGAGTTTATTCTTTTTTTTCCAGTTTTTCAATTTTTTCAACCAAAAGGTTTAATGCCACACATAAATTGGGCTTTTGTTTCTTTATGCTTAGCAATTACCTTTTTTAGCATTTACTATATGCTATGTACGAATTGTTTAGTTGAAAAGTGACTGACAATAATTTTTAAATGCGCAACACCAAAAAACCTTAAACTTGAATGCAATGAGGTTTAAATCAACGTTTTTCAACATGTATGTAATTTGATTAATTAGGTTCCTATCTTTACCAAAGGTTTTTAGGTACATATGCAACAATAGGGGCGACGACAACAACCAAAAAAAAAAGAAACGGACAATCAAAAAAGTTTATACCGGGGATAACAATCAGGTGAGTTATGTGCCTCCTTCTATTGTACAGTAAGTCAAGCCAAATTTTTTTTTTTGCAGGGTCTGGACTTTTTCTGTCCATTAATCACAAAAGTTGTTTTTATGTTTTGTTGTAATTAGTGTATTTGATTCGGTGGATTATTATTGATTTACATAAATCAAATTCAATTTTTGATATGGTGCAACGCGTCTTCGCGTCATCTAAACGATGACATCAAGCAGGCACACACACTCAGATACACCAATTGCGAAGTGAAGTGAAACAACGACGGAACAAATGGCTCTAAATTTCAGGATTCAAAAACAACTAAGTGGACTTACCGGCGAGCTAGTTTGTGAAGTTTATAGAGATGATCTTTCCTAACTGGGTTAAATTAATCCACAGGTTCCACACCGTCCCCCCCTCCCCCACCCCTTTCGCAACACACACTTCGTACTTTCAAACCTTTTTGGCGGGATAGAGAACTATCTATTATGTTACTACTACTGCTGGGGTACACATTCGTGCATTTCCATACTTGACTAAAGTTTATTCTTATTTTGCGACTTGGTAACTTTGCAGGATAAGCTTTCCGTCATTTATTATTTTATTTTAAATGTCAACGAAGGGATAACTGAGAAAATATTTCATAATTCTACCCACCTCCCCCCCCTTATTGTAACTTGTCGAACAACATCGTTTACTTCCTAATTCCTCCTCGGTCATAGATCTCACGTACGATTGGGTATATTCACCGAATTGTTTTGTTTTTCATCGACCGACAACATCCGATCCATTGTAAATCCCACTTACTCTCTCCAAGGTGGTTGTTTTTTTTTAGGGCGTGATTTGTACCCGTTGTTTGAGATTAGAATGCCGCCTCGGGGGCCCAGAAACACCATTAGATTTTCAAAACGATAATCTGAAAAATTAAACAGTTGTCATTAGTTTGTTTCAGAGATCCCCCATTGCATTTATCATTCGATGCAATACACATGAAAAAAGCTGGTAGTATCGGGCGAGTCTATGCGAGATATCGCATACGTTTTAATATAATATTTTGTTTAATTTTTAATTTTTTTTTGGGTAGGTATGTGAGAAATATATATGTTGTTGTGGTATCCCGATTAACGAGTCTCGTGCAGCTCTATTTTTGTTTCAAACCAACAATGCTCAAACCAAACACAATATATATATATATATATCATTATTGTGAACTATAGAGGAAGTGTTTGTGTTATTCAATTAGATTGATATACGTTTGGCTGAGCATTGTTGGTACACACGTTTGCCCGTTTGATTTTATTTGCTAACGGATACACAAAACGTGTTGAATGTAGAGTGACGACAAGGACCACCACCACCACCACTTGGACCTCAGGACCCGAAATCACTTGTAACAGAGTAGAGGCGTGCCTTACATGTATCAGCATGTTAAAATCTAGATTCAAATCACATTGAAACAGTAATTGGATCGACCCCAAATGTTCCAAGTCTCTCTTTTTTTAAAAAACTTCCTTCGTTCTTGGTAGCCCAATTATCAAGATGACGCCATCAGAACCCACCTATAATATCTTAAGATTGTGTATTTTTATTTTTATTTTTATTCGGTGTCAAAATAACAATGAACGTACAATACTCCGTTTGTTTGTCGTCGAAGGGTCAAGTTAAAAAAATTAAGCCATACTTAATTATACAACAAGTTTGTTCGAAGAGTCTCCGATCTTGAGTGAACAATAAAAAAAACCGAACCAAACAAAAAAAGTCCAGGTCTGGTATTTTTTTGTTTTTTCAAGACGCAAAACCTGCAAAACCTGCTAAACCCTATTGTACTAAAATAATAGTTGAACTAAAACGCAAATAATAAAAGCATAATATTGGTGAGCTCATTGGGAACTAAATCATCTGACTTGTAATAAAGCCGCAAAACGCTCAACTAAACAGACACAGACAATAGCTTATCAACGTTTTTAAACTGGCGTATCAGAATTACTAATGCCAGTGAAGGATATTGTGACTTAGACGTGTACGATTATTTTGTTGGGGACTATTTGATATTGAAGTCCGTGTTGTAATTGTTGGAAAAAGCTAGTCTTTCATTGCGTAATAGGTTTTAAATTTCAGATAATAGTGGGCAAAGTACTTATCCTTGTCCACAACAGAGATTCATATATAATAATTCAAAATGGGTCGCCTTACCAATATTAGCAGCAACTGCAGAAACTACTAAATATGTACGCGTCCTCCCCCCTTTCTCTTTAAGCAAGCCTCTAGAAAAGAATTTTCCCATTCCTTTATGGCAAATGTAAAAGTTATAGGATATTTTTAGATTCTCAAATATCGAATTCATTCCGAAAACGTTTCCATCAGAATGGCGAAGCTTCAATTTCAAGTTCAAGTTTTTAACTATTAATTTATTAATACCTTAAATCCATTACGTATTTTTGTTTAAATATGTCGGTGCCTGTCATGAGTGGCCCACAACAACAATCCAGCCTTTTTTATTTTAACACCTTCCTTTAGATTTTTTTTTTTTATATTTTCAGTAATATGCTTGCTACTTTTGTGGAATGTTGTAACTTAATCAACCTGCATCCTGCCGTGTTTTGGTCCTTTTGCCTTTTGTGTTTATGATGTTTTGCATCATGTTACGAATTTGTGCTATATTTTAATGATTGACGAAGGTGCTAAGCACTGCAAATGAGTTGAAGTTAGAGTTATCCGCTTGGCCTCACCCTTTTTTTCACTCATACCCCCATTGTTCCCAAAAATAAGATAATCTCATGCACCTCCACCTCCCTCCTAACAAAAATGGGTTGAATATATATCATTTATTGATGGTGTCACAAAATGTATTAAACCCGTTCGATTGTTTCGGAGCAAAATGATTTTTCTTTTTATTTAGGATAATGGACTTTTCAACAGATGTATATAAAAGGCATATTTCCCTTTCATAACAACCACTTGTTGGACTTTGGTGAGAGAGACCTTTTTGCTCAGTTTTATTTTTGTTTTACCCACTTTTTATACTTATCCTGTTTAAATTTCCTTTGCAAAAATTCTAAATCCAAAAACACTATACGAAAGTAAGAATCACAATGTCGGCATTTTTGATGGTATCGAGCCATGCTGCAAGCAAAGTCAGTCACAAACAAGTTAAACACAAGAAAAAACCAAGTACCAAGTCCTCAAACCATTCGGTTATTTCTTCTTCTTCATCTTCAAAATCAACTTTAGTTTCAGGGGCACATACTATTACCAGTTCTAATTCAAATCATAAACGTGGTAAGAAGGTCTATGATATAAACACTAATAGATATGTCGATTATGTTCCAACACCTTTTGAAGAATCATCAAGTGCATATAACGAATCATTTGAAAAATTGAAAAAATCAAATTATTATCAATATAATTCTGATTTAAATGAGAATCCAATTTTTCATTTAAAAGTGATTGAAATGCTTAGACATACATATTTTGGAGATATCAAATATGATTCTGTTGTTTCATTTAAATTGAATCAAAAACTTCCAAATGGAGAATTTAAATTGAAATATATGAATAAAATTGCTCAATTTAGTCGAGGAGTCAATAGAGAATCTGATCATGGGTTACCTGGGTTATCATTAGCTGATACTCTTGATGAAGAAGATGAAAATTTAGAACTTGATTATTATGATGATACAGCAATATTAAACATCCAAAAGATATTTCTAAGCAATCAATTTTGGAATAATATTTATCAAGAAATTAAATTTGAAAGTACACAATCTAAACTTGATTATTTCCATTATTTACCTAATAGAACTCAAGCATCAAGATTTTATAAAGAAATATTGGAATATTTTTTATATAATTTACAAACTTTAAAAGCAGAAACTGAAGGTGTAACAGATCCAGAAGAAATTATACAATTACAAAAATGTCATTTCATATATTTCAATGATTTGAATTATGAATATTTTAAAATCATGAAATTAGAACATGATAAATTATTTGGTAAGTTTGATAATGAAAGAGATCGTTATTTAGTATATGAAAAATTGGTGGGCACTATAGTATCGAATTTGAACCGATCTTCAATTGATAATCAAGAACAATTATTGACAATGTGGGGACAATTTTTACAATATTTAGTATTGGATGTATTGTTCAAAAGTTATGATATTGATAATAAAAAACATAATGACAGACATGATAGTATGATAACTTTACAACAACCAAGCACCCCTCCACCGCCACCGGTACCATCACCACCACCAACACTTCACTCACAAATGGTTGATTCCACCGTGGCACCATTCAGAACATTGCTGCTTTCTTCAAACATATCTAACCCATCCGCATTATCATTGGGAAAAACCAGACATGATTCAGTATGCACTAGGTCAACAATGGGCGATAGAAGTCCCTGTGGTGGTGGCTCACCATTGCATGAAAAACCAAAGCCTACCATTGTTAGTGATTTACACAGAGTTGATTTAAGCGTCATCAAGCCAAAGAAAGTATCAATATTTCAGAGATTGACTAATGCGAAATAAGGCAATCCCCCTCTCCTCCTTAATTGAACTGAAAAGTCACTGGTTGGCTTTCTTTTTATGTATGGTTTATTCCATTAATGGAATTTTAGAGGCAAAAAAAGGGAATGGTAACAGGGGGAGAGAATGAATTCCAAAGAAGAAGAAGCAACCGTATGGTCGTAGACACATGCCTTGCGGTTTTATTTTAGGGGACAACCATGCCATGCATGAAGTTTATTTATTATCATTAAACTTTTAAGGACAAAAGAGTTTAACCATTGATTGATTAGACGATAAATCTGGAAAGTTTTGTTTTATGTATTAGTGTAAGTAACAACAATTTATAGATTCAAATAAAATATAAACAATCAAATTTGTTTCATAGATTTTAGAAATAGGAGACAAGGAGGAGGAGGAGTGAGTCCGTATCTCGATTTGATATTAAGATTTCGATGCAAAGAAAAGTAGATCGGAGTTCATTTTCCCCCCGATTCAGGGGGCTCAGATAACTTTACTTGTCTCGCTCCACTATGAATAAAACATGTGCGACATAATACATTACATGAGCAATTTTCCAATTTTTCAAAGCAAGTAAAAGATATTGCATTAAGAATTTTGGACATTGAAAAAACCAAGTACGATATATATACTGCATTTGGAAAAAAATTCGACATTGGCAGCTATGCTGGAAGGAAAGTACATGTGGAATTTTACGACACTGAAATCACGTAGGGTTCTTGGCATATCTACATACATGTGCTTATGGCTAGACAATTGTGAATTGACACGGATGTGTTATCGTTGCTGCTGCATAAAACCTAGCGTAAGTTGTATGGAATTGCCAAAGACAACACTCATTTCACCCACATTGTAACAGGTTGATGACGTGTGGAGTATATATTAAGGGTAGTCAGCAGTTTTGGGTAGTCGCCACAACATCTCTTCATTCATTGGGAGAAGATTTTCAAATCTGATTGTTTTGATCTATGCCGATAGTAAATCGCGTATCATATTTTCCATATATGTGCAGCAGCAAGAATCTGATTATTCCTAAAAGGGTCGTGCTTTTGATAAGTGAAATTTCAGAAGAAATTATTTGGCACACACTTTGTTTTTTTCTCTTTTCTTAGTTAAAATTTTTGTATTTATTTATTTCACGGAATATTTCAGTTATATGCAGGCGCGCGCATTTCACAGAAATAACAGAAATATTCCGTGTGACATTTATTCTTACATTAATTTTGTGATACTTAAGAACCACACACTCATAAAACTTGTAATTTTTCTACTATTCTGGGAAGGTTTTGGAGAATCCAAATTTTCTCAGACCATATGCAAGATGTATCCCAAGCCATGGGTAGTGGTGAAAGGAATAGGAAATATTCTCTTGTTGGTACCAGATACAATCTCACACACACTGGACTGGTTCCTATCTCGCTTGACACCACAGTTTACTAAACAATATGTCCAGTTAGTGGTACTCTCCTATCTTTATGCACTTCTATTTTTAATCAAAAAATAAACAAAGGGGACATAACATAAATTTACTGAACAATAAAAAAAAAACCAGCAAAGAGTACAAAGAAAGTTTATTAATGAAATCTTGAGATTTTTCTTTTTCCCAAAAAAGCTTAAACCATCAAACTTCTATTAAAAAGTTTTTCTTTTTTCTTGTCCCGGTGGGTAGGGGCCAACCCATCGCTAGGTTACAACTGTAAAAATCACTACGAGGGAAGAGAGAGAAAAGGGTGCATTACGTAGTTGTTAGTCACGACATCAGGCAATGTGTGTTTTGTTCGTTACCTTGCGGTGCTTCTTGAATCTACGAAATACAATAGATTCCTTAAGATAAGAAAAGAATGAAAATTATAATATAGAAGATCACAAAGGGCAAGGACCATAAAAAAATATGACTAAAAATTGAGAAAGACTGCCAAATCTCATAACAGTAGCTTGCAATTTGTCAATTTTCAACTACGTAATGGATTTTTTTCTCTCTTATTATTGTCATTAATAAATAAAAATTCATGCAAGTTATAAAATTAGAAATAATACAAACAAAGAAAACTGCAAATATTTTTCTTTTTTCTTTTTGGGGGGCCCGTATTATGCGGCGCCACTCATTGAGAAGATCTCACCGTATTACAAAGTTTGTAGCTTAACGATTTCGCCGTTATATATAAAGATCCGTTTATTCCCATGCTTTGATATCTATCATTCTAATTTTTTTTCTTACTTACTTCTTGACATATTCAACTTTATTTCCAATCAAAGTACCTATATATATATATATTATGATTCCAGCTCCACAAAACGATAGATCATTATTAGAAGAACATCAATTCTACGAGTCAACAGATAGTTCTATGCCATGTTTAAGTTCACTAAATGATGTTTCTTCAGCTGATATAATAAGTTTCATTGTGATAGCCATCATTGCCGCATCCATGTTTAAGTTCATTAGAGCAATGATAAAGAGAAGAAACTTCAATAAAGAAAGAAGTTTTGAAAAAATGAACCCTGTTTAAACGTGGGTAGTTCATTTTTATGATACCCCCTTCCCTCCCCTCCCTCCAGTATTGCATATTAATCTACACTTGTATTATTTAAAAGTTCCATCATTAGGACCATTCATTTCCAAAATTTTGCATCACCACCCCTTCGTCAAGGAGTTAGTTTCTTCACTTTCATTTAGTTTTCCTCCAAATGGGGGTTGAGTACCACATGGGTCTCGTGTCGTCGTCTCCCGTACCCTACAAGAAAAAAAAAAGACGTTGTTAATTTTATAGACTTTTCCTTTTCCTATGCATTCGTTTAAAAATATTTCGCTTATTATTTTCGGTTTATATTAAAATCTTTCGTATATTATATATACAAAACACGGTTTCGTTGGGGTTTTAACCCATATTATTTCTTTTGAGTTTCGGTTTTAGTAATATACATTGAATTTTTTTTTTTTTTCAAAAACTTACTGTTTTTCATTGGAATTCTTATCTCTATCCACCCCCTTCTCAGAAGTCAGGATCTCCAATCGTACTTGTTTCACAATCCAAGAGCAGTTATATCGAAAGACCAAATTCTGTTTGACGTTTTGATCTGCAAAAATTCCATCATGGTGGATAAGACAACGGTTGAAACATGATTATTAAAGCCCTAAAAAAAAAAGTTTTTCTTCAATAGATGGTCGTGCAAGAAAATCAACTGCCTATAAAAGTCTCACTACAGAAAAAAAAAAATGTGTGGTGAAAAAAATTTTCTTTTTTATCAACTACATTTTCTTCCTTAAATTCAAATGTCATCCACATAGGATATATAAGTTAATGATTTAAAGAAAGATATTTCTTGTAAATCCCTGATGTATATATCCAAGAGAGACATTTTTAATATGTGTTCCTCTTTTTGATTGTGACTAATATGGATATGAGATTGATGATAAAATTGTTCTTTTATTTTTAATGTGATGACAAGATCGCTGTGCACCAGTCTGAGTACTCAACTGCATGACAGACCCAGTATATACCCAAATTTCTGATCAAAAAATAAAAAAGGATTTATCATTTTTTCTTGTTTCGATATTGGTTCAATAACTTAAAAGGACGGAATGTATGGTACTATGCTCTATTTTTTTCGTGTATTAAATTATACTCTACTTGTTTTTATTTACTTAGTCCAGCTGTTATTTTCAACATTTCAATATCCCATATATTCCAATCAAACCAGATTATACTAGGGAATATAGTGACTAAATGCCATAATGCATGAGCATCAATTAATCTTGCAATTGGAGGAAAATCATTCAATTCTAAACAAATACCTGAGATCAATATTAAAGTATTGAAAATAGGAATCAATGGAATCAAATTAGAATTTGATAATGATACATAACTTAATTTTTGTAATAATTTAGTTTCAAATGGTAATAATTGGATTGAATTATTATAAATGATTCTGTTTTTATTGTAACTTTTATTTGTCAGCCACAGATGATAACACCATAATGTCAATGCTGAAACACCAACCATCATATTGATCATTGTATTATATGTATAATCCCAATGTAATTTTAATCGAGTAATGTGATAAATGTATAATAAACCCAATAAGATATGCCATACCATTAATTTTGTTCGATTTTGAAATAATTTAAAAACTCTAACAACAATCACATTCAAATTACATAAAATTATAGCAAATGCTCCAAAATAATCCAAAGTTTCAGATACTTTAGTATCTTTGAAATGAAAAATGACACTAAACCCCCAACCTATACAACTAACAATAAGCAACATCAAATATTGTGCATACATAGTCTTGAACTCTAGATCGTTATTTCTTTTATATTGTCGATAAATGGGTTTAATATTAATAAAATTCACATATAAATTACCCATTGAAAACAAAGTTGAAAAAAATTCTTGTACTCCGAAAACTCTCTTGAATGGCCATTTCCCATAAAATTGAACCACTGAATATTGCAGTAGTTCTAATTGATCAGTTATTTGTTGTTGACAAAAATAATTACAATTGGCTAAACATGACCAAAGGTATGATTGAGGAATTGTTTGACAATTACATTGTTGTAAACAAGTTTGAAATTCAGGAAGTGTATCTCCAATTGAACAAAATGTCACTGGGATAAATAAAAAAAATAAATAAATTGTTGTTCTCATCGTGTCTTATCCCACCACCTCTCTATCAGATATCTATAATACCCAAGAGATTTTTAAATTGGTTAGTTGTCGTTGATAAGAAATATTTCAGAAATTTTTCTTCTGTTGTGTGTGTTTTTTTTTTCTTATTAAGGTTTTAGAATATCGTTGTGGCCCTGGTCCCTTGCCCACGGCTCGCCCTAGGGGGGGTCCCTTTGTTTCGCACGCGGCGAGTGTTGATTTGGATCGAACATTCCCAACTTGCTTGGCTACACAATCTTGTAATACACAACAACAAAGTCGAACGGTCAACCTAGACAAATTCTACTACTCTCCTTACTTCTTTCTTTCTTTCTTTCTATATGTATGGATATATATATATCTGTATCGTCTATGAGTATGTATGTATTTATTTATTTAGAAGCTTTATAAACGTAGCCAACCATTGAAGAGCCAATAACAGCAGTCAAACTAACCAAAATAACATTGATTGGAATTGGGTTCATTTTAAACGTAGTATGAGTCAATTCATCCAAGAATGATTGTCCAAAATTGAAAATTCCTGATAAACACATAACTGCCCCATATACAGTTCCAAAAGTTTGAAATCCAAATACTTTTGCACAAAAATCAGAAATAACAGTATAAAATAATGGACGATATGCAACAAACATAGAAACTCCCAATACTGCCAATGCATAATTTGAAACTATCCCCAATACACCAATGATTAATGAAATGGTCAATAAGACTATTAATACCACTAAAGTAGAACAATTATCCAAGAATAATCCAATGAATGGAATACTAATTAAACCACCTAAAGGTAAGGCAATATCGAAAAATTTATTAATTTTTTCAGCAAGTTGAAATGATCCAAAAATATATTGATATTGAGTTCCTATGGTTGCAACAAAATAATTCAATCTTAACATGGCAATAATGGTGAATAATGTAGTTAAAACAAACCACCAACTCATGATTTGTTCTTTTGCTGAGTATCCATGCATAACTCCAAACACACCGCTTGAATATTCCACTAAATGTTCTTCACCTTCAAGTTCATAAGGATGTTTGATAGCATCACCCATTGAATCTCTACGAGCATGTTGTTCATGGATGGTTGATTCTTCAGAAATCAAAGGAGTATTTTCATCATTGGATGTAACAGGGGATGCAACATGTGTATGACTTTCTTCATCTTCAGCACAAAGTTTAGATGTGTTTGCAGTTTGATAAGATTCTGAATTCATGATGAATATTTGAGCAAGGGCAATAAAAGTAGGGACAAAAAGGTACAAAGTAAAGAATTTCTCCAATGTGAAATTCCCCATAGTTGCATTGTATCCAATACGATATAACAAAAACACCGCACTCGAGGCATCAAATGCACCAGTAATAAGTGCTAAAATAGTCCCACTACTTTTAGGGAATGAATTTGATAGTTGGAATGAAGAAATGAAAGCAAATGGACCTCCTAATGCTAATGAAGCATAACCTACCAAATAAGGATCAATGAATGTCCCTACCAAATGTTTAGAATAAATGAATATAAAACAAGCCAAATATAAGAAAAATGCTCCAATCAATCCACATACTTTAGGACCATAAACGTCTAAAACTCTTCCAATTACTAAAGCAGAAACATTTGTCAACATAGCTGCCACGGTAAACATCATGTTCAATTTCAAATCTTGAGGAGTACATTTGGCAATTACATCATCATCTCCATCATTGCTGAAACTTGTAAATATGGGGGTATGGATATCACATAAGTATTCATAAACGTGTTCATTGATTAAGACTGGTTTTAATGCCGCAAATCCAAAAATTGGACCACCGGATAATAAACACCAGAAAATTGCACAACTGCATTGGATTAGTCTTCTGGAAAATGGGATATCTGTTGATAACATTGTAATTTCGATTTTAATTCATAAGAAAGGAGGTAAAGAATGGAATATTTCTTTTTTTTGCAATGAAAGAAATTGTTGAAAGATTTTTTATCCTTTTTTTTTTGATTGTGCGAGTGAAGGAGTCGTGAGATGGAGCTGGTGCTGGCGGTGGAAATAACCAGCGGGAGAGTGCTGCACCAGGGGCGGCGAGCCGGTGGTATCCGTCGTACCGCGGTGGCCGACCGATGACATAGCACAAAAAAAAAGAAAACGGCATAAAAAATAAATTAGCACTCACTGATAAGAGAAACAGAAAAGAAAAATACGGGGTGTGTGTCAAAAAAACCAAAGGGAGATTTCAGATCTCAAAATATGATTGGTGTAGATTAAAGTAATGCATTATATATTAATAGTACATAGATTACAATGTTTTTGTTTATACCACTTTCTTAGTAACTGAGTCATCATCATCATCCACTGACCCATAAGTAAGATCCTGTTGTTCAACTATTTCTGGTTTGTCCAATGCAGTAAACTCTGAACCCGATACTTTACTATACGCATATAATACCAAGATTCTTAATGCAGCAGAGATCAAAGTGATCAAAACACCTCCAACAGGTGCAATGACAAAGGCACCAAATGCACCCCAATCTTCTGGATCGTAAAGACCATTCCAGATCAACAATAATTTCCCACCTTCTTTAGCACTACCGTAATAAACTGTACCAAAGATAAACACCCCCAATAAGGCACCTAATCCTCCTGCCATGACGTCAAATCCTCTCAAGTACCAAAACCAACTATCTGCCAACCCCAAAAACACAGCTGGAATAATGGCAGCTGATACAAGGTCTGCAATTAAATAAATTTGTAAGATATTATCTGCGACTTTCACTGCCAAAACAACAATTGGAACCATTATTAAAACAAGCATACCTCTGATGTAATTAGTATGTAATTTGTTTCTGAAAACATCATTGGATATAGTTGATACCATTGCAGATTGTAAGGAATCAAATGTACAAGTAGATAAAACAATACAAAAAATCAATACAAAAGCAACTAACCATCTTGGCATCTTACTTAACAAAATGAAAAAGGCATCATATCCATTATCATCACCCACAGTCAAATCTCCTGACCAAACAGCAAGAAACCCAGTTGTTCCAATCAATGTACAAATGACAAATGTGACAAAGGCAGCAATTGAAGTACCTATCCATAAATCCTTATCTGTTTTACTTGCAAAAGTTCTTAACCAAAAACCAGACATGAAACAATCATTAGTTATAATTGCAACAGGTAATATATAAACCAATTGCCAACCCAATTTGTTTTCTTTTAATAATTCACTTGGTCCAATTTTCGAAGTATCAATTTCAATATAACTACCCATCCCACCAGCACAAATAATCAATAATAGTAAAACACAAACACCTTGAAAATTATCAGTTATGAAACTAACACGGAATCCTCCAAAAAAAGTATAGATTGTAGTGACACCACATTCCACAATAACAGCACCCAAAGCATTCAAACCAGTCAATGTTTCAATTGCGGATCTAATTGCAGATAATTCACCAACCATAAATAAAAACATAGTCAAACAAGTAAATGCAGATAAATATAATGCAGTGACAATTCCAAATCTATGTCTTACCCATTCTGTTAAAATGAACCCATCGGGGCATTTACGACGAATAATTGGTCCAACAAGTGCAAACCCTACAATTGGAATTGCTCCGGATAATGTATATACTAATAATCCATGTAATCCTGCAATATTTGCAATTTGAGCATATGTAGTAATGATCCCTACACCCATGGCTAAAATGAAAAAAATGTTAGTACAAAATAACATAACATAACAAAACAAAACTCTAATCCTCTCACGCAAGTATCAACTTTGATCGAGTTAAAAAAACGGTATATATTCTCAATCTGCATGGGGGGGAGATTTCTGTTGGAACATCCTCTCTGGTGTCAGATACCCCGTCAAAGTTTGTTCGTCGATTGAAAATTAATAGTTGAGTAATACCTGTTGTAGGACGATAGGCAGCGCGGGCGGTATGAGATGTTGCAACGGCGGTGGGGTGAAGACCGTTGTTGTAGATGATTTTTTTAATAACATACCTGAAGCAATGAAATTCAAAGCCAATGGGATTCCTCGTTGTGTACCATTAGAAGACAAGAAATCTTTATTTGAAGAAAATTTCCAAGCTAGAAATAATCCAGTAAATAACATGAATGCATATGTCAAATATATGATTGCATTATTTCCTTGCGATGATAGTTGTGCCATATTATCTTATAATTATATATCTTTATTGGATTTTATGAATTTGCTTGAACCAAAACAAAAACATAAAAAAAAAGTTTTTTTTTTATTTTCTTTTTTAGATCTCGAGTCCTTACAGATCCCGATGTATATTTATACTTTCGATGAGGATATTTCCATTTATTTATTAGTTTAGTACAAGTTGGTTACTAGAATCTCATATGTTTGTTAAATTTTTTTTTTTTTTTTTTTTGGTTTGTATACTTTATGTCTTAGTAAGTTGCAACTTCTCCCGGGTTGTAATATATTATATGCTCTTAAATGGTCGCATGCACTTAAAGAGAGAGACAGAGAAAGCCACCCCGGAAATGTGAAAAACCCACACACTACACATTCTATTACTGCAAATTGACATGGCATAAAATACAAACGGCTCAAAACCTTCATTCCGATAGTCGGTTTATTTTATATTTTACTATCATTTTGATAACACTTCTTAAAGTCATCTACCAATCTATACTTTTTCTACAAACTAGTAACAGTTACTAACCCCAACACCACATACCATCAGTCACCCAATCTAAATCAAACTCCTTCTTTTTACTTCCAAACTTCTTCACCATAGGTAAGACATGTAAATCATTCGCAGCATCAGTCAACAATTTAATCTCAATTTTTTCAGATGATTCCTTATCGTTGGTTGTGCCTTCCGCCGCTACACTTTGCAGAGATGCTGGAAGGTAATTAATAAAGAAATCATACATGATGGTATCAGGAAGTTCTTCTGGTAAATCATTGACTGAAACATAAACTTTATCATACTGATCCCCACAATTCTTAGCTGTATGAATAGCTGAATAAATCAAAATTTCTAAATCTTGGAAATTGTATCCACCCAATTCATTGATTCCACTTAATGAAGACCCTCTTCTAGAACGATTTTGTCCCGCAATTTGAGCAATTCCTTGAAATTGCATTTCTCCCATACCAATAATAAAAAATTGACCTTTTAAAATAGACCATAATATGTAGTATGATCTTTGTTGCATTTCATTGGTAATTATGGCTCCTTGTATATTCACATATTTCTTTTTATTGTCATCTTTACCCAGAAACAACTCTTTGTTTACTGATGAATTCCATTGTTGATCGAGATATGATGGCTTGATAGCAAATTTAGGAACAGTTTGGTTATGAACACTTGATTTTCTTCTTCTACTACCTGGAGCGGTCGCCAGTGGAGAAGTTGATGAATCTGTCTCAGTAATGGAAGACAACCCAGTGCTTGAACCCAACTTGGACATTGCCAAAATACTCGACATGTTAGTTAATGAGGTAGAAGATTTACGATCACTTTGTAATTCCAGATGAAACTGTAACTTATTGATTTCAGTAACAATGTTCAATTCTTTAGTTTGTAAAAGAAATTGTATAATTTCTTGATCTGCTGGATTATCACCAAGTAATAATTTAAGTTTCTTACCTGAAGAAGAAGAACTTGAAGAATCTCCTTCAATCAATTTAGTGATGATTGATTCGTTTGACTTTGTTAACAAAGTACTTGGAATTTCATAGAAATCCAAAGGATAACCCTTGAATCCAAATCTTTCATAATACGTATCAACACCAGAATATAAATACCAAATATATTCTTTACTCAAATAATAATTAGCCAATTGTGTATCAACTTCATCACTACCATCTTCATAAATTGACATTTTCTTAAAATTATCAGCCACTCCTTCATCACTAGAATCCAATTTTTCTTTAATTATAGATTCTTCAGTTGATGAAATTGCATTAGAAACACAATATTCCGCCAATCCAAGTTTTCTATATTCTTTATGTGTACAAACAAAACTGACTAATAAAGCAGTGATATTGTTGACACCGAAAAGAGATGGGTCAGGAATCGATGAAATTGCATTGGATCTATCAGCAGGTTTATAAAATGCCTTGGAGAATCGAACAGAAGCAGTGGCAACAATGATTCCCTTGTTAGTATCTTCAACATAATAGGATAAAATATTCCCTCCTTTTGCAAGATATTCAAGATGAACTTTGGTGAAAGCTTCTCCAAACTTCTCTGCTCCTAATTGACCACCCCATTCTGTTCCACATAAAGTATACAATTGTTTAATGATTTCAGGATCCTTTGTGGATTTGAATTTAAAATTCGACGGCAAAGTCATAATAAAGATAGGGTTTTATGATTTGTATGTATCAATTGATTAATTAACAAGGAAAAGAAGAAGA
The DNA here is from genome assembly GCA_030557085.1 of Candida gigantensis. Classification (NCBI taxonomy): domain Eukaryota; kingdom Fungi; phylum Ascomycota; class Pichiomycetes; order Serinales; family Debaryomycetaceae; genus Candida; species Candida gigantensis. Next base: position 321,184 of record JAKTVG010000001.1, read on the forward strand.
AAGAAAAATGGGAGTACATTTTGGTGGAGATTTTATGATTGCTGGAAAGATTTCTTCGTATTATTGGGTGACACTGATAAAAAAGGTTACACTAAATTTGCTCCCCCTGTTGTTTTGTTTGTCTCCCTTATCCATTATCCACCAGATCTTGGTCACGTTACTCGTTTGGGTAAATTGTCAAACAATTTTTTTTTTCATCTACGTCATATCACTTAATATATTGTCACGTGACTCGCTTGATGATGTCAAGACTTATCAGATGGGGGACTGTATGCATGGCAAAGATAACCCCACCACCAGCTATTTTGAAAATCTAGACTCCATGTGGTTCGGAGTTTTTGACGGCATATTTAGAATTGTTTGATATGCCTGGAAGTCATACGGTCTCTGTGCCTCCCATTAGCGAGAATATATTACAACAAGTTCGGTTATTCACGGCCCTCTTTATCTTTTTTTGCTTCTCTAGGAAACGATTATATCCTTGACCCCCCCTTACTTATCATTAACCAATTGAATCTTGTTGATCTATAATTGTACCTTTTATTTCTTGAACATTGATTGATAATAATGTGGAGACAAAAAAAAACGATCAATCGAAAAACACAATGCAACCATATCATATGGGGGACAAGCAAAAAAAAAATTGGTATGTTTCCAGAAAAAGAAATCCAGAAATATCAATAAAACTCCGTAGTAAAGGGTGTACTGCACAACAACTGAAGTGAGTGGTAATTACTTCCCTAAAAAGAAACCAATTGACTTATGAGTTGAGTCACATTTGTCACGAGATGTTACAATCAAGTAGATGACTTCACTATTTTATTGGAAAAAGGTGATGGTTATAATTAAAGAGATGAGTCTAGTGATATACACTACATAATAAGCTTTTGTAACATGATCTCTTCGCCACCAGTTCTCACTCCGGTAAAGGAGGATACAAAAATACTAAAAAGTCATGCTATGGTTGTATTATCCCCAATAATCATGCAACAGGTGACAAGACTAGTCTCTTTTTTTTTGTATTGTCGTCGGCCATCTGTCGCCTGTCGGGTTCAAATTGCCGTACAAGAAATTTTTTTTTCTTTTTCATTTTGCCGCAAAAAAAGGTTTTGTGTTCCTACTACCGGAGCATCTCAAACTAGGGGAACGGAACACACCTACAAAAGAAAGAAAGAAAGAGACAATAACTAGTACTGAACATTAACTGTTCTAGTAGTATAATCAGAGGAATTGGGGAGGAGGAGGAGTGGGGGCGGGTGACTATACAATTGCTAATGCCATATAACATTGACATTTTTTTGCAATCAATGAAATGAATAGATCAATTACATAAAGGCACAATTGTAATCTTCTATTAACTTGAATTCTTGGTTGGGGAAAAAGCTGATTTGAGCGATACCGCTACCAAGAAAAAAAAACCACATAACCCACCCACCCACTCACCCCCAGTAGTATATGCGGAAATAATTTCTTTTATTCAGTCATAGCTTTATAGGAAGGTGTAACAGCGAACGGTGGGATGTGTACCTTGTTTTTTAATGTAAAAGTTTCCTAATTATGAGAAAAAGAACATATTTCAACTCTCGAAAAAACAGTCAAAACAATCCATTTTCTCCTGTTTTTTATAAATTGAATGACTCTAAAGTAGATAAATTGGTATATATAGCTTAGTTTAAGATACTGTTCTATATAATTTATTGACTTGACTGGTGTAACAACAGTAGAGATGAAAATAGAAATTTTGCAAACTCTTTTTTTTTGTGTGTCTTGCGTATTAAGGTGCGAAATTTTTTTTTTGAACATTATTAATTTTTCTTTTTTTAAAATAAAACAAAAACATTATATAAAACCCTTTGTATTTCCCCCATTCGATGGATATAGTTTTTGTAATTATTTGATATTATTGATATTTTTGAAATTTTTGAAATTTCTCCTGTGTTTTTTTTTTTTGCCACCACCCTCTTCAGACATTTTCTAAAATATCACCATCATCGTCATCATCATGAATAAGAAATCATCAATTGAAATACCCAGTAAATCATCCAATAATGAAAGCTACACATCCACAACCACCACAAAAGAAGTAAAGAGTACAGGTATATGGCAAGACTTTAGAGATTCATTCAAACCACCAGTTCAAGAATCTGAAAAGGATCTAGAAAGTGGATCATCATCATCATCCGCAACCCATGTTGTCAACCAAGGTCAAAATGCTGCTGCACCACTTCAACATAGTTTAAAACAACGTCAATTGAAACTTATAGCGGCTACAGGATGTATCGGAAGTGGGTTACTTATTAATTCCGGTGTTGTATTGGTGAATGGTCCTGCTAGTTTACTTGTTGGTTGGGCTATAGTTTCTACATTTTTATATTGTACTATGCAAAGTTTGGCAGAATTATCAAGTGCTTTCCCTGTTTCTGGATCATTTGCAGTTTATTCTATAAGATTTATAGATAAGAGTTGGGGAACGGCAATGGGATATAATTATGGATTATTTTGGGTTGTTGTAATGCCATTGGAATTGGTTGCTAGTTCAATGACTATTAAATTTTGGCCATCTGATATTAATACTGCTGTTTGGGTTGCTATTTTTTATGTTTTAATCATTGGTATTAATTTATTTGGAGGAACTAGAGCTTTTGGAGAAACTGAATTTATTGCTGGTATTATTAAATTACTTGGAATTGTAGGATTTAATATCCTTGCTATTATTATGATTTGTGGAGGTGCTGGAAGTCAAGGTTATATTGGTGGAAGAAATTGGCATCCTGCTTTTACTACTGGTGCAAAGGGTGTTTGTCAAGTACTTATGACTGCAGTTTATTCTTTGGCAGGTACTGAATTGGTTGGTTTAACAGGTGCTGAAGCAGCAGGGAATGCAAGAAAAGTTTTACCTAGAGCAATTAAACAAGTTTTATGGAGAATTGTTATTTTTTATTTATTAACTTTAACATTGGTTGGTTTTTTAGTTCCTGCCACTAGTTCAGAATTACTTGGTAATGCAAGTGGTGCATCTGCTTCTCCATTTGTAATTGCTCTTCGAGAAGGTGGAATTAAAGGGTTACCTTCAGTTTTTAATGTCATTGTTTTAGTTGCCCTTTTAGCAATTGCAAATTCAGCAGTTTATGGATCATCAAGAACATTTTTAGCATTGGCTGAACAAGGTGTTGCTCCAAAAATTTTCACTTATGTTGATAGACAAGGTAGACCACTTTTTGGTATCTTTGTATCTGCAGTTGTTGGGTTATTGGCTTTTGTATCTGCTTCAAAACATCAAGATGAAGTTTTTACTTGGTTGGTTGCATTGTCTGGATTATCTACCATTTTCACTTGGGGAAGTATTAATGCAGCACATATTAGATTTAGAGCTGCAATGAAGGTTCAAGGAAGATCATTGGATGAATTACCATATAAAGCAAACACTGGATTATTGGGAAGTTATTATGGTTTGATTATGAATATTGCAGTTTTAGGTATACAATTTTGGCTTGCTGTTTGGCCACTTGGTAAAAAACCAGATGCTGCTTATTTTTTCCAACAATATTTGGCTGCTGTTGTTGTTTTGGTAATTTATTTGATTCATAAAATTTATAGCAAAAATTGGAAATTGTATGTCAGAAGTAAAGACATTGATTTGGATACCGGTAGGTCTGATATCGATATTGATTTACTTAAACAAGAACTAGAGGATGAAAGACTTGAATTGCAGAATAGACCTTGGTATTACAGATGGTACAACTTTTGGTGTTAACATAACTAAAAAAAAATAAATAGGGGACAGTTGCAGATTACTGGTGCTAAACCAAAAAAAAAAAACATATAGCAAATATTATTCTTATAGGTTTTTATAAAAACGAACTTAATGACACATGCCTTTTATTTTTAATTTCGTTCTGATTTTAGTTGTCGGTTATGCTATTACTACTATAGATCAAGCACGCTTGAAAGGAAACGGATTGGAATCAAATCAAACGTTTTGTAAATCAGGGCAACCCGAGGCATGCGATGTGCAAGAATCGGAGCGCAAATTACTGCTGGTGGGACAATTTCAAGTTTGTTATCGCCGTTAGATTCCACAAAATTGAAACCGCGTATGTTGATGTCACCATCAAGAGATAGATGCCGATAATATGTGGCTTCTCTTTTGTTTCCGTTTTTGAAAGTTATTGAGAATTAAAAATACTCTTCAGATTAGACTAGCTAACTATACAAAAGAGGTTTAATACATCTTAAACAATCCCTTTGGTACTTACGATGATCAAACTTTTTCTCAGGTTGCCATTTATAGCAATATGAAGAAGTGGTTTCCACATGCACGTGGTCGATTGAATTAACAGATGATTGATCAAACTCTTCATCTTCATCTTCGTCTTCTTCTTGATTATTTTCAACCTCAGAATTTTCTTCGGTCCCAACTTCTCTAAAATCAGGAACTGAGTTTGATCTAGTGACTTCAACACGATCGAAAGAAGGACTACGTGATGGTGTGGTTTGTGGAGAACAAGAAGAAGGCGACAGCAGCAGCAGCATAGGAAAGTCCATAGGAAATATTGGTGTTGGATCCATCATATCTCTATTCGATGAGCCTTTAGTAGAAGATAATTTGGACTTCAAACGGGAAAATCTACCTTTGAATTTATTAGGGTCAGATGCGGATCTAAGTCTAGCAAAGGATCCATTATGATGAATAGCAGTGATTATTGAATGACCTCTATTTTCCTCTCCTTGTCTTCTTCTCCGTCTTCTTCTTGGGACAGTTCTGTATTTCGGAAGTTCTCTTTCCGAGAGATCAAGAGCAACATCTTTGCCAACATTAAGCAGCAAATTCCATTCAATCACTTGAGTTGTGTTGGCAAAGTTAAGCAACATTTGTTCATCACCTGCTTTCATTCTCAACACATTTGAACGCTTCTTATAATCAGTTGCCAATCCTATTTTAGCATTTTGCAAAGAATATGAACTAATTAGACATTTATCTTTCTTGTTACTACTTTCTTTACCTAATAATCCCATTTTCTTAACAAAAGTATAGAATTCGTGATCTTTACCAGTTGTGAAAATAGAGTTCAAGTCCTTCACATTGTATTCGCCAGATACTGGGTTTGAATGAAACATTAAAATTTGGTTTTCGTATCGACTGGGTATATTATAAAAATTCAACTGAGTGGAATTTAATTCCATAATGCAATATTTCCATGATCTATTAGGGGATACTTCATTAGGGTTGATCCACTCCGTTTTTCTTTCAACTACTCCTATTTTATAAATAGCTGGTTTATATGCAGGTGGTTGTAAATTTATTTTTTCATAGTACTGCTGCGGCGGCGTCTCTACGGAACAATCAAAAATCGCTGCTGCCGATACTGGGAATCTTGGACAACCACCAGGTGGTAATGTATCATAAGAAGGTGGTGATACTGGATTTGGTTCTATTAATTGTAGATAGCTTTCACAAGAAGATGATGATATGTAGTTGGTTTTAGTATAGCACACAGATGAACATGGAGTTGGTGGTGTTGCCGATCTCTCGGTTGTAATAGTCAAAGACAAATTGTCATCTTCTTCATCCTCTTCTTCATCTGAGGAAGATGATGATGAAGATGAAGATGACATGTTAAGTTCTATATTAGGTCGTGAACTTGAATGTGACTTGCTATTACTCTTTATTGGAATAGGTGTTAATGGTTTTATATGCATTGTAGTAGGGAAAACGAGATGATGATCCTCCCAAACTTGTGATCCCAATTCCATGTTGTCTGGATGTTATATTTTATGTGATGAAGGGATGGATGAATCCAATTGGTATGCGTAGTTGTCAACAAAACGATATGGAAAGACAAATCAGAATCAATAATAAAAAAAAAAGTCTGGATTTTGATAAGGGGAAAAAGACTCGTATATATATATGAATATGTATGTATGTATGAAATTTTTGGTATCTTGTGATAAAGCCAATTTTGATTTTTTTTTTTTTCCCTTTGATTGGGATTAACTAAAAATGAAAAAAGTTAACTGCAAGGTTTTGTTTTATTAATAGAAGAAGTAGAAACCGGCTGTAAATTCTGTTTGTTCTGTTTTGCGTTACTACCCCTATTGCAACTTTTTTTTTACTAACAAATTTGAAGCCTTTTCCCTTTTCTAGTTTGCAAATGCTTATATTTTTCACACTTGAAATTTTCACACAGAATATTCTACAAGTCTATAAATCCAAATGAATCCAAATAGATCCAAACTTTTTTAAATATATTTTTGGTTTTATCCAAGGAATCACCTAGATTAAATTGGAATACAGAAACAGCGATGACATATGGTTGCTTCCAATTATCTGTGATTTGACAAGTTGTATTGCTGATAGAATTAACTTTTCTTTTTTTTTTTTTTCTGTCTCTCTTCTCTTCTCAAGGAGCAACGAAAGAAAATATCCAGAAAAAAAAAAGGAGAACTATAGCGCCTGATTACGTATGCAACCAACCGATGAAATGAAATAATACATCAGGTGCGAATCAATGTGAATGCATGAATTCATTCATTCTTTGTAAATTCTTTTTGTTGAAAAAAGTTAAAACACATATGAGCGCAACTTGAAGCAACCCCTCAACCTCCTATACAATACACATAACCTTGTTGTTGTTGCTTGCTATACCGGAATATCCTTCAAAGTAATGTTATGTTACGTTGGAATGGGTATTTAGCTTTCTGACCGGTACACATTCTATTATAGGAGGTATGATAATAATATTATATTCATTATCACGTAAATTAATTGGATGAATAATAATTTGTTTTATCCGGGGCGTAATTTTCGTTATCGGGTTACACAGAACATACACATACTCTGGCTTGTCTTAGATTATAATATTTATTTCTGTTTCTGTCTCTATCGCTGGAATCCTGTGGCTTTCGGAAACTAGACTGCATACAACCCTCTCTCTTTATCCATTTCACCCATCCCAATGGATAAACGGATCTTACTAAAATTTATCCATTACGCGTACAACTAAAAAAAACAATTCACAACCTCATCCACACCCATTTGTTATATCTCACGTCCTCTTGTTGCATGGTCATGTCATGTGTAAGGGCCCGATGATGATCTTATCTGTGACTTCATGATTCCTCTCCTCTACTCCCTTCCTACCGTGAACAAGGCAGCAGTTCACGTAAACTGTGGAATAAATCCTAGCTCAAACGAATAAAATTTTGTGTAATACCTGTCTTGAGTCCTTGGTCTGGGCAAAAAAAAAACGGTATGCCGCGGGTTTCTATCTTTTTCTTTTGCGTACACACATCCAAGAAGGAATAACCGGAACAATAGTATACTAAAACAGTCATTTAAGTTTGAAACTGATATTAGTGCCGACGGAAAAGAAAGAATGCATGAAAGAAAAAAAGCCCAATGAGCTTCTTTCTTGTTCTTACCTACAACTCCATCACCAGTAGGGAAAAACTCTGCTAATCAATGCTCTTTTCTCTTCTTATCTTTTCTTCGAAAAAAAAAAAGAATCACCTGTTTTTTTGAAGCGATAAAGAACCAAATGTATTGTCATCGCCGGCAATTGTGTTAAATCGCGGATTCGTTTTCCGAGGAGATCACACAATAACTCATGCGGTACTTCTGCAGAGATCTTCGGCATACATCTTTCTGATTCTTTCCATTTATTGATATGTTTTGTGTGGTTGTTTATTGTTAAGAAACTTCTCAATGAGCATCTGCAAGCTGAGCTGGTAGTACAAGAACACGCAACTATTGATATCGGTGCACCAATGTGTATAGCAGGTGTATACGGCTTGTGACAAACAGTGGCTAAGATTATTGCGATGCCAACTATATGATAGATAAGGATTTACAGTGCACCAAGATTTAGCTGCACTGACTATAACAAAGTATTGGGACGTTTTTTTTTTCGCTGGACTTTGCAACCAAATTTTGTCTCTCTGTGTACAAATTGTATAACTGCATTTTTTTTTTCTCTGGTACATATCATTATCTTTGTATCAATCGATTTTCCTTCCCCATATTGTTATTACATGCATCTAAAGAACAATCAAGAGAATAGAAGCACTTCTTTAGGGGAGATGCTTGATCCTCCCGATTCCAAAAATAGTTCTGTTATGGAAACAAAGGATGGTAATTTAGGAGTCACCAAAAATTGGAGGAAATCATCATCTAAATCACAAACAAATAATAATGAAGATGATGAGAATCAACAAGACGTTTCTTCGTCAGTGCAAAACTTAGAAAATCAATCCAATGATAATGAAGCACCTCAATTGAATCCTATCCTCCGGAAAAAGAAGAGTTGGTTTTCTGAAGTGTGGAGACGGAAACCTCAAGTAACTGAAGAAGCTGCAATCATATCACCAATTGTACAATTACAACAAATTCAACAGACTAAAACAAAAGGTTGGTTTTTCAAGTATAGACCAGAAGTGGCAGCACCTACTCCAATATTAACCACTGCTCAATTTTCAAATATCCGGTCTTCAGAATCTGATCAAGTTGATTTATTATCCACTGGATCAATTGATAGAAATAATAAGACAAATTCAATCAAATTTGAAACAAGGGATTTGGAATATGATGATACCATTCCGATTTTTTATGGTAAATATTCCGGTAATCCAATGTGTACCACAGCAATTAAAAACACACAAATGTATTATAATCAACTTCTGGATTATAATAGTTTTGATGATTTTGATGAAGCGGCATATCATCCATGGAATATTTGGGAATTTGATGAAGATGTTAAAAAATTAAGAGGAACTATTGATGGTAAAGAAGATTTTACTAATTTTGCAGATGCATTTCAATATGATCAAGTATTATTAATGAGAAGTTGGTTAGTTCCAAATTATGAAATTTTTAAAAATAGCTATTTAATACAACTTAAAATCCCTCATAAAAAGAATAATTTTCAAAAAATAATTGCTTTATATCTTAAATGTTGTAAAGCTTCAATTTTTAATAAATATCCTCAACCTGGAATTAGAATCAATGTTTGTGCAATTCGTTATCTTAAAAAAAATCAACAACTTACAGAAATTGTATTTTGGATACATCCAGTTAAAAGTATGTCTTTCAATATTATTGATCAAGTTTTGTTACTTTTGAAACTGTTTAGAATTAATACAAATGTTCAAAAAACTGTTTTGATTGATTTGAATAATGGGTCAAGATCTAGTATCAAGAGTCTGTATACATTTTAGCTAAGGATAGTTAAACTAAAATTTAGGAAATTGGGGAGGGGGGGGTTGTGTGTGTTTCTCTATTATGTAAATGTGTGTTTGTAATAGAACAAGATAATTATTCTCTAGATATTTTGATTGTAGGTTTTTTTTTTGCAGCAAAATGATTTTAGTCTATTTGTTGAAGAAATCAATATGGGATGCTCTCGCACTGGTTAGCAGAAGAGTTGATTACTAAGGGGGAGCAGATGGACGGACAACATTGACAGACTCGAGACGAAGTAGATAAGTTGGTTGTTAGCTTTGAATCACAAACCAACCTGAGTATAATTTTCAGTTGAGGTTGCTTTTCAAATCTTATAACTGCCCGTATTCGGGCTAATTTAATAATTGAAATCAATATATACATGAATGCATCTATATTTTTTTTTTTAAATCTATCATAAAATCATTTATCTATGAACAACAACAAAAAAACACTCTAACTTTTAGGGTTATATCTAATTACATTTTAGAACCTCTATACTTCTTCATAGCTTCATTAAGTCGTAATTGTTTTAATTTTTTTTCAAATGCACCAATCATAATTTCCGTTACTTGAGGAGCAAACATAAAACTTAATTTTTCATAAATTGGACTTTTAAATTTATACAATAATTTGAAATCAACTTTACATTTATCATTATCATTATCCATTTTTGATTCTTGAAAATTCCATTCTGTTTCTAAAATTTCAAATAAATCCAAATCTATACTTTTAGCATGAACTTTAACATCAGGTATACAAGTTAATGAACATTCAAATTTCTCAACAATATCTTTCCAACCAACCACTAATCCTGCTTTAGTAGGGATATTATCCTCATTTCTTTCCGCTATAAATGAACTTTCAACAAACGGTACAAATGATCGGTATTGATCTACTTGACTAACTATTTCGTATAGTTGTCGTGGGGTCCCATTCAAAAGTTTGGTGATCTCGTACGATTGGGGTTTGGTAGATCCAAAGAATGTTCGGGTTTGTATCCGTGAAATATTCCCAGTTCGTATTCTTCCAAGCATCAAGAAAAGCAAGTTGCGTGTGTTTGTAGGTGTGTGTGTGTGTGAATGAGCTGTGGTTGGGATATTGGAGAGTATTTATATGTTGAAAAATTATTCGCAAAAAAATTCACACACCAATCGATTCAGAACACACCTATCTCGAAGTAAAGTCCCGCGAACGTTCACTTCAATCTACGATTTAGTAGTTATTAATAGTTACAAATAAGTTTGACATTTTTATTATATATATATATATAAAACTTTGGGATGCAGAATAATAAAGGTGCAAAAGTTTTCAAATCGTGACTAAAATTAATAATTTCCATAATATACAAAATATACAAAAAAACCTCATATACTTCTTCATCTTTACTTTTGAAAAAATATCCCAAAATGCTTTAAAACCATTAATAAAGACTATTGAAATAAACCAAAAAAATAAAGGATGACAAATACTTTTTCATTAAAGAGATTTTTTTAAAATTCTTTTCTTAATTAATTTAAGCACGAGTGTAGATGGCTTGTTTGGAGTGTTTCAAGACTGGGGTAATGATACCGTCTTCTTCCAATTGTCTCAAAGCAACTCTAGCTAAAGAACCACCAATCTTCAATCTATCAACTAACACAGATACAGAAACGTATTTGTAAGTTGGAACATCCTTCAAAATTCTATCGTATTTTTCTTGATCCAAAATGACAACGTGTTGAGCCTTGTCCTTAACTTTACCTTTGTTCCACTTCTTTTTACCTTTTTTACCACCAGCTAAAGCGGCAGCAGCTTTAGCAGCTTTAGTTTGTTGAACTTTTGGAGCCATTCTAAAATATCAATTGTTAGTAACTATATTCTTGGTCTCAAATACTTCTTGTTTATGCTGGAGTTGGGAAAATAGTGAAAAATGTAAAATGTCTTTAGTGTGTATGTCTATTTTAATCCTTGAAAGCCTGATGGGGTCGTCATCTTGTAATGGTTTTTAATATTAAACTCCTCTTCTTGAATTTCATTAAATCCAAATCTAACATTCATTCTAAGTAATCATCCGTGTATTCTTTATTCTGATATCATCATAACAATTATTCTCTATTCTCTATTCCCCTTTCCACATGTATAGTTGGGTTATCTCACATACGTTTACTGACGTTTGTATAGTATCCAAAAGAGAGAAAGAAAATCCTTTCAAAATGAAGTATCAATACTAAAAAGAGCGAAAACTATTTTTCGGTGATACTTCAAATATGGTAGTGTGTGGTGTATCAAAAAAAAAATTCTTCTTGTTTCGCAAGAATTGTCACGCTTATTTCACGTGAACGGATTTAGGGCTATTAGGGCTTTGGAATATTCTAGTTTCGCTTTTGTTTCACTCTCCCCTGTCTCATCAAGTTGAGTTTCTGATTTGTTTTGAGTTCTCGACAACGGAAACCATCTAATATAAATCAAGGTGAATATCTCTCCAATACACAACTTTTATCATACAACACCAGTATTAGATACATTGATAATTTGATAGAATTATGGCTAAAAGAGTAGCAGACAAGCAAATTTATGAAGGTAAAGCCTGGAGTGACTCTGATGGTGATTCAGATGGTGAGCCTGATGCTCCGCAAATGGCATCATCGGAAGTATTATCAAAGAGAAAGATTTTGAAACCTAGAGGACGATTAGGTGCAAGTAGTGGGTCTAATGGTTTTGGTAGTATCAACACACAACAACAATCTACTGGGTTATTTGGAAACGGACAAACGGCTGGACCATCACAAAGTAGTAATCCATTTAATTTGACAAAGACATCCAATACGAATAATGCATTTAATCCGGCAAAGAGACGTAAGAGTAATAATGGATTAATTGATAGAGGAGAAACGATTAAAGCATTGAATGAAAGGAATGAAAAGATTAAAGCATTGAATGCAAACTTTGTTCAAACTGTTGTTGCTGGCCATGTGCCCGGCTCGATTGCAGATTTCACCACCATTGCACAAAAGTACATTGATTATTATAAAGGTATAATGAAGCATGAACCAAGTGTCACCACAGCTTCTCAACCACCACCGCCAGCTACAAATAATGTCCAATTTGAACCAATGACAACGACTGTACCAACTTCAACATCATTTTCTTTTAAACCTTCCACAACAACGCAACAGGAATTCAAACCTTTTAACTCAATCCCTCAACAACTGTTCCAAAAACAAGAACTTCCATTCAAATTGCCAGCATCTTCATCTACAGCCTCCACCGAATTATCTACTGGGTCAACTAGTGCTGCTGCCCCAGGATTTTCAACAAATTCAATTTCATTCGCAGGGAAAGAAGTAAAACAGGATGAAGTTGAAAGTGAAAGTGAGTCAGAAGAAGAAGAAGTGGAAAAGAAAGAAATTAAAATCGAAGGTCCTCAATTCACGCTAAAGTCAAACCCAACAACCAAATCATCACCGTTTACTTTTGATCCTAAGAAATTAGCAAAACTCAATGCACCTGATTCTGATGAACTGGAAGATGACGTAGAAATAAAGGGTCCTACTTTCCAATTTAGTAAGCCAATTCAAGACAGTGTTTTCAAATTAGCTCCAAAGACAGAAAGTGTCAATGAAAAGAAAGAAGCAGAAGAAGAAAAGAAGGAAGAACCTTCTAAACCGGCTTTTACTTTTGGAACTACCACGGAAAAGAAAGAAGAGAAGACCACCACCACCGCTGCTTCAACAACACCTGTTCTGTTTGGTTTTGCCCCACAAAAGAAAGATGAAACTGCAGGAGCACCATCATCAGCACCAGCAACACTACCATCCACTGGATTTTCATTTGGCTCTACTACAAACACCACACAACAACAAAAACCAACAAATGTTTTCTCATTTGGAACCACTCAGAAATCAGAAACTGCTCCCGAGGCAACAAAAACCGATAATAAGCCAGGATTTACATTTGGGTCTAATAATTCTGCTGCCAAACCATTGTTTGGATCTATAAGTACTGGTTCTTCAACCCCTTTGTTTGGAGCACCGACTACAACAAATCCTCCAAACACACCATTATTTGGAGCTTCGAACACTGCTACCAAACCAACCAATGGATTTTCATTTGGTGAGAAAAAGCAAGATGAGAAACCATCTACTCCACTGTTCACTTTTGGATCGTCTACTCCATCCAATACCAAAGGATTTTCATTTGATTTCAAACCAGCTACAACTAAGAAACCAGACGATAATGTTTCAACGACAACCACTACCGCTGGATCTTTTGGACTGATCAACTCGGGATTTTCATTCCCCACGGGAGGTAACAACAACAAACAAGAAGAAATTAAGAATGATAATGCAGAAGAATATGTTCAAGAAGAAGAAACTGGTGGTAATTTTGCTCCAGTTGCTAAATTATCAGGTGAACAAGTTGATAGTGTGAGTGGAGAGGAACAAGAAACTGTGAAATTCACTATACGTTCCAAACTAATGGAATATGATTCTACAAATACAAAAAACCCATATATTAACAAAGGTGTCGGGGAACTCAAAGTTTTATATAATGAACAAACTAAAAAATCAAGAATTTTGATTCGTGCTGATTCAAGTTTGAGAGTTTTGTTGAACACTTTAATTTTATCAAGTATGACTTATGATAGCATGGGTGATGGATCTTTGATTCGTGTACCAACTGTGGACAGTCAGGATAACAAATCAAAAATAAGAACTTATGTGATCAAAGTAAAGACACCTCAGGATGGTGAACAACTTTTAAAATGTATTAACGATTTGAAATAATAGGTGTATAGTGTTTTATTAATACTAGTTGTATGTAATAATAGCTTTTAACTGATTATTATCAGTGGTGGTGGACTTCTATTCTGTAAGATTTCAATTAATTTTGCCGATATTTTGACTGTGAATATTGTTGGAGTTTTAAAAGGTTTAAGCGTCAGTTTTAACTGCCTTGTCGATGCCTAGTTACCATGGATATCTACAGTATTGGGAACTTTCAAAAAAAATGTTCGTGTACTTTTACCAACTAAAATCTATTTTGTGCGTACCCTTTCTTCTCGTAGATGTTATTTATCTTTCCAGTTCCAACCACCCAGCTCCACAATATATTTTATCACAGATACCCTACACATTACCATAATGGCTAATCGTCACAAAGAGTCAGCCTCAGAATCTGAATCCAATGCAAATTCCCACACGAGACATGCAACGGCATCCTCATCATCAACATCTAAAACTTCACAAAAGGTAAAGAATCAATTAGCACTTCAGCAACAACAACAATTCTTAGCAAAACATATAAATTCAAATGGACCACAAGATAAACCTAAAGTCGAACCATTTGATTTTTCTACATATAGTGATGAATCATTATTGAAATATGCCGATAGATATGGGTTTCATAATTTTTCTCAAATTGATACTTTAGATTCTGATATCTTGAATAGTGAAATTGGTAAAAAGACATTTAGTAAACGAAGTAAGAAAAGACAACAGGATTTAGGAAAAATCACTAAAGTAGAACTTGCTAGTCATGTCAAGAATCATTTTAATACTTTGCCTGCTAAAGAAAATGATATAATTACTGGTTTTTTATACAAAGTGAAACATCAGGATAAAGAATTCAAGCTAACTTTTCAATAGATCTTAAGATATGTATATGTATACGGAAAAGGATATAGATGTGTTTACTGTATAATGTTGTTGAAATATATCTTTGTAGTATCATTGTGAGTAATCACTTTCGGCCGAGCAGGGTTGTGTTATCAGGGCGCACCAACAAACAAGAAAGAGAGAAAAAAAACGATCATATAATAATTACTTAATATAGACAGCATTTCTGTTCTCCTCTGTTCTGTTTCAAATCAGCAAACAAAGTCAACCCCTTTGGATCTTTATTATTTTTTATTAACTACTTAATATTGACAAGATGGATTCATCAACTGTATTATTTATAGGGGCATTAGCAATCGCAATAGTGTTTTTGAGATGGATCGTCTCTCCTATTCCACAACAAAATGAATTCAACATTGATCAAATATCACAAGACCAATCCACTGGAACAACCTCATCATCTAATGCACAATCAAGAAGAGATAACAACAACACATCGTCATCATCATCAACCCAGTCACGCAGAAATAGAAGACAAGTCACCGAGTCCATGATCGAAGTTGTACAATCCATTGCTCCTATGTTGACTGTTGAACAAATAAGGTATGATTTGGAAAATACAGGGAATGTCGAGACCACGGTGAATAGATATATGGAATTGGGGAATTTACCTTTCCCTCCGGGATATGTACGTCCACAACAACCACCAAGAAGCGAAGTGAAAAAGGAAGAATTACTTGGAAGAAGATCAATCAATTTATTGGAAAAATACAATATCGATGTGAATAATCCTAGCGCAGATAATGACAACTCATTACAACAAAGAAGACAAGAAATGATTCTCAACGCAAGAAAAAGATTGGCAGCCCAGTTAAGTAACGAGTTGTAAAATTTAATCTGTTTATTGAAATCTCCAAATTTGCATGCGAAACCCCAAGACACGTCTGTAAATACATCTACATATATATATATCTTACGTACCTATTGTATAACTTCTTAGTTACAGTATTAAAGTTGGCGTTATTCTTTTCTTTACTTTCTGATCTCTGTTAAAGAATGAATCTATAGCAGGTGTGGAGCCTCGGGTGGGACTCGTATTACCACTTTTCTGCAGCAGAACCTCTGCTTTCGGCTCCACTTGCTCTTTAACAGAAGGCTCTTCGTGTTTGACCACATCTTCCTTAACAAGCTCTGAGGCTTTCTCCTCTGTGTACGGTGCTCCAAAAACACCATCCTGGAAATTTATAGTTGAACAAAATCCATCAGTTGAACTCACTATGATTCGGGTCCCATCGTGGTTCCATTTCAAATCAGTTATGGAGCTGTAATGCAAATTCGAAACAAGTCCTAAAGGCTCGAAATTGTTTTCTGTAGAATAGATCACGACTCCATCTTGCGTCGCCACTGCAAATACTAATTTATAAGGCAATTTTAACGTTGAGGCTCCACTTAGTTGGTATTTAATTGGATTAAAAGTTACCACAATGGCAGGTTTAGTCAACCCAGTAATCTTAAATATAGGACTAGTAAACAAGCTTGCCCTGGAGTATATGTAAAGCACATTATTCACAGCTTCATTGTTTGATGTTTCTTCAAGACCTGCTGGTGTGACTAGTATCGATCCATCTGGAGAAAAACATAGCCTTCTGAAAAATGATTGTAGGGTCTCCGCGTAATACAAATGTAGATTACCAAATTTATGAAATCGTTGACGGAACTTTATTTCTAACCCATTACCTACCAGTTGTAGAATCTGATATACATTCACACTTCTGTCCGCTGATTGACTGACTATGAAGCTATTCAAGGGATCCCAGAACACACCCTGTATATAATGCGAATGATTATCAAAACTCTGAATAAGGGAGCCAATAATCTTATCATCGGTGGTATTCAACTGATACACTCGAAGAATATTGTCCATAGATCCAGTAACTATACGTTGTCCATCTGGAGACCAACAAATGTCCATAATTTCTGCTGTTCCTGATCTGATTGTGCAAACAACTTGCCAACTTTCTTTCAAATCTTCATCATCTTCCGATTCCAAATTTCTTATAATGGTGTCACTTTTCCTCCATAATAACAATGTTCCATCATCACCTGCAGAAGCCAATATGTCACCCTTTGGATTAAAACGAACAGCATTAACCGCCTGACTATGCTTGTACAATGTGCTCAAATATTCAACTGCATTTGAGGAATTTAGTTCCCATATTCTAATATTGTTGTCCCCTCCACCAGTAGCTAGTCTTGAGGGAACCGTTGAATCTGTCTGTGGTGGTTGAAAATCTACCGAGTAAATTGGTTGGCTGTCATTATGCCAATGCACTGTCAAAGTTGTAGCCTCCATATTTAAGGTGGATAATTTGTACAAGAAGGTGAAAATTGGTGGTGTTGAAAAGTGTTATTTGTTGTTCAACCTTTGAACAAAAAAAAAAATTCCATTGATGATACGCGTATCCAACAAATTTTTTTCCCCTGTAAAGTTAAATAGTAAGGATTACTTGAACAGATTATATGGTGTAGGAAATCATTCAGTGTAAGTAGTTATGAGTGCCACGTTGATTCAGGTTAAGATTTTCCATTATACAGTTGCTTTACCTCTGAGATTGAAGATGGAATTTTATTAAAACCTTAATAAAATTCTACACGACATAAGAAACCCTCTATTTTTAATAGATCTTGTGGTTACGGTTATATAATTCGTACGACCGCATTGGCGGCATTAACATGGCTGGTCTATTATGGTGCCGTGGTAGCGAGCGTGCGATTTCCTGTACACAACTTTGGCGCATTCGTTCCTCTAACCTTTTTTATTTTTTTTTTTGAACGGCAACAGATAAGCAGCTTGCCTCCCTCAGTTCTTCATCCTACTATGAATTCACAGAATAACCAGGACGTTAAAGAACCTTTTTTGTTACTATCCAGAGATAGAAGTAGTAGTATAATGTCAACAACCCCAGAGACATCGTCCGCTGAATACGAAGACGAATCAAACTTGTCTACCCCAGATATTTCCACAATAGGTGACGACGATAACGAAGATATCGACGAATTGGAACACGAACAAGTAATGTTACTAGACCCAGCTTTTCAATTGCAGTTGCCAGATATGTCAACAACTTTTTCAAGATCACCAAGTCCGCCACCAATTCCCAAGGACAGTTTTGAACAATACTATGAAAGTTACAGTGCACAGTATATCAAGTTTATGAATGAGAATCCTACTACGTACCACACCATTACTCACTTTAAGTCTTTGCTCGAGAATAATGAATTTACTTACTTGCCAGACACTAAACCGATAGATAATTTATCTCCAGGTTTTTATTTTACTTCCAAAGATGACCAATGTTTAATTGCGTTTATTATTGGAGGCAATTGGAAGCCAGAGAATGGTTCATGTTTCGTGGGAAGTCATTGTGATGCACTCACTGTTAAGGTGAATCCACGTGGACTGTTACGAGAAAAAGTCGAGGGATACGAATTACTTGGTGTTGCTCCTTACTCTGGCAGTCTCAATAAGTTATGGCTCAATAGAGATTTAGGACTTGCGGGTTCTATATTAGTACGTGATGACAAGACAGGAAAAATTTCCAGGAAATTAGTCAATTCATATCCGAATCCGGTTGCATTTATCCCATCGTTGGCCCCACATTTTGGATTGTCGAATAAAGAGTACAATCCTCAGACCCAGATGGTCCCTATTTGTGGATACTCAGAAGAAACCATAACACCTACGGATGAGGAAAAGAAAAGCAAATTCTATAGTCGTCATTCTTTGTCATTGTTGAGATATATCACCAAGTTGGCAGGTGTTCCACTTTCTTCTATTGTTGACTTTGATTTAGAATTGGTTGATGTTCAACCTAGTCATCGAGGTGGATTAAGCAATGAATTCATCTATCTGGGTTGTTTAGATGATAGACTTTGTGCATTTGCTTCTGTTTATGGATTGATAGAATACAGCCAAAAATTTTATACTGATTACGATATTTCCACATATTCGGGACTTGAAGGGGTATATCTTGCCAATAATGAAGAGATAGGACTGGGTACTAGAACTGGGGCTAAAGGTGGGTTTCTAATTGATGTTTTGAAATCTGTAGTAGCAGATAAAGTTAAAAAGCATACACAAGAATCTGTTGCAAATTTAACTACCAACACCGTCTTCCTATCATCCGATGTCACTCATGCATTAAACCCAAATTTTAAAAATGTTTATTTGGAGAACAACTTCCCACTACCAAACACTGGCCCATCAATCAAGTTTGATTCTAATGGTCATGTTTTGAGTGATTCGCAAGGAAATGAGTTTTTAACAAGAATCATAGAT
Source organism: Candida gigantensis (assembly GCA_030557085.1). Lineage (NCBI taxonomy): Eukaryota > Fungi > Ascomycota > Pichiomycetes > Serinales > Debaryomycetaceae > Candida > Candida gigantensis. The sequence goes on from JAKTVG010000001.1 coordinate 340,340, forward strand.
GGTTTAGATGGCGTCAAGTTGCAGCACTTTCACATCAGAAACGATTCTCGATCTGGAGGTACAATTGGACCAATTATGTCAGACAGTAGGAGAGGTCTCAATGGTGCAAAGTTGATTATTGATGTCGGTTTGCCAATATTAAGTATGCATAGCATAAGGTCAATTTCTGGTTATAAGGATACAGGTCTAGGTGTACGATTCTTCAAAGAGGTGTTCCGTAAGTGGCAACAAACCATTCATGAGATGGAGCATGGTAGTTAAACCAATTTTTGCATCCCAGTCATTGGTCGTGTGTGGCACAGGATTGGAACACTATAGAAATTCTATATTGACTCTCTTTTTTTCTCATTTTTTTTTTTTTTTTCACCAGTTTATAAATTATATTACATCTAGCATTTTTATTTTTTTTCTTAATTCCTTTTTTTTAAGTTAGTTCATATTTTCAAGAATCGAATATAACTTTTAATAGAATAAATAGAATCATCTAAAAACTGAGTTTGAATCAAAGTTTAAGATCAAAGAATTGAAAAGATTGTTGAAATTATAAAGATAAGAAACAGAAGATTATGAGAGCACCATATACCAGACTAGTTAGAACAAATTTACGGAACCTCAAACCAAGAGTTACTGCAGCTCCAAGAGCTACTGCAACCCCAAGATTAGCTAATACCAGAACATTCACTAGGTCATTTCACTCATCGAGAATAACTGCCCTCGATTTTGACCCTTATAAGACTTTGGGGGTTGAAAAATCTGCCGATGACAAACAAATCAAGAAAGCATATTATGATTTAGTCAAGAAATATCATCCTGATGTGAATAAAGAGAAAGATGCCGAAAAAACTTTCCACAAAATCCAAGAAAGTTATGAATTATTACGAGACAAAGAGAAGAGAGCACAGTATGATCAGTTTGGAGCTGCCGCATTCGATGCCAATGGAAATGCCAATCCATACGCTGGACAAGGTGGCAATCCATTTGCTGGACAGGGTGGCAACCCATTTGCAGGATTTGGAGGGGCATCAGCTGGTGGAAATCCATTTTCAGGTATGGGTTTTGATTTTGAAGATTTGTTCAGAGAAGCATTTGCTGGTGGAAGAGGTTCATCTGGAGGAGCAAGAGGAGGTGGCAGACAGTTTGTAACGGAACATGTTGGTGACAACATTGAAGTGTTGAAAAGCATACCTTTCAAGGACTCCATATTTGGAACATCTGTAACGATAAATTACAAAGCAGTTGACTCGTGCACAAGCTGTAGTGGAAGTGGATTGAAATCTGGGGCTAAAAAGAATACATGTCCTACTTGTCATGGTACTGGTCAAACCACACATGTCATGGGTGGATTCCATATGTCTTCGACTTGTCCAACCTGTCGAGGATCTGGTGTCAATATTGCAAAAGAAGATGAATGTGGCACATGTCATGGCCATGGTGTACAAGAAATTCCGAAATCTAAGACTATTGAAATTCCAGCAGGGGTTAGTGATGGTACTAGAATTAGAATACCAGGTGGAGGTGATGCACCATTAGTGACAAAAGACCCTTATAATCAATTGGTGAATGGTGATTTAATAGTGAGAATCAATGTGCAGAAAGATCCTGTTTTCAAACGTGAGAAGAACGATTTGGTTATAAATGAAGATATATTGATGACCACTGCAGCATTGGGTGGTGAAATTGTGGTTCCAACCATTGATGGACAAAAAATTAAATTAAAGGTCAGACCAGGTGTACAAAACGGAAGAAAATTGACTATTCCAGAAAAGGGTGTGCCAATAAATAGAAATATCAACAACCGTGGTAATTTAGAAGTTATTTTAAACGTTAAGACAGTTATTCCTGAAACTCCAACACAAAAAGCATTATTGGAAGCTTTGGCAGATACGTTCAATGACAAGAATGCTAAGAGAACTGACGCTGATTGGAGTTTGGATATTGAAGACAATAAGGATGGGAAAATAAACGAAACATATGATGAAAATGATTTACATCCTTCCAAATTGAAGAGAATCGGTAAAGTGTTGGGCAAATTTTTTAATTTTGAACAAAATGACAAAGATACCAAGAAGGACAATTAGACAAGTTTTTCTGTTTTGGTTTTCCTTATTATTGTATATACGAAGAAACTAATGTAATTGCTTGTAAATATATTTATTATATAGAATGCCCAGTTGAGACACTTGAATGCATATTGATAAACTATAAATAAAATGGAAGTAATGTATTACTTGAACTATTATGAATTTTCATTATTTGATATAATATCCGTATCTAGATTGTGATTGAAAGAAAAGTAGCAAAGAAGAATTACTTGCATCTAACTTTGTTGCAATTCACATTAGTGTTGCTGGAGTTCCTGAAAAATCCGATCAGATACCAATGTTCGCAGAATCGTTACTGGTCTACCAGTTAACTTCTAATTGTTATCGCAAGCATAGATATGAGATCCCTGTTTCGTTTACTGCATCAACTACTTAACTTTGCATCGCATTGTATTATTATTATTTACAAAAGAGAATTGTAAAGTAGAAAAACTACAGAGATATAGGAATATTTTGAGTGATTTTAGATTATTGCGAATTTCGAGGGTCCCAGTTCTATTCTAGTGAATGCCAAATATTAAATGCAAATAATGGAAAAATAGCTAAAGAATTGCTTCATTTCATGGCTCCTTGATTTCCTTCAAAGAATCTAATTTCTCGCCTGCTATTCTCATTGCAACATGAGGTTTTTCAGAATACCAGATCAACCATAAAACAAGAAGTGAAATATACTCTTCGAAAGAAAACTGAAAGTATAAGTTCACCGATTCAAGTACCAGCACCAATATACCATGATACAATACTGTCTTTTTCATTAGTTGTTGATTATTATACTCCCCAGATTTGATAAAACGGTTATAAATAATATATCCGTACAAGACTGCAAAAAATCTAAAGACAAATTCAAAAATTAAACCAAAACCAAAAAGTGCATACGCTATCCCCCTAATGATATAAAAAATGCCCGTGCTTTTTATTTCACTGTTACTATAAAAATAAACATTTTGCTGGTCTTCCCCAATAGTAATAGTTTTTTCAAAAACAGAGTCTTTCATTATTGCAAGTGCTATGAACAGGGACAAAAAGTAATATGTAGTAATTGTTCGAGCAATCACCAATGCCCCTTTCAGAGGTCTGTTTCTCAGATCTATGAACCCACCTCCAAAATAAATTAATGCTAATAAATAAAGACTCCAAAGCGAAAGTGAGTGCTGAAACAAAAACATAAAGTTGTCCATGAGCAAATGGTTAAATAACGATGGATCCATGTAACAATAAAAGGTTATTATTAGAAGAATAAAATCATATGCCATGCATGATATCATAAGCAAAAGTATTTGTTGAGAAAGTGGAGATAACTTGTGCAAATTTGTAATCCGATATTTAATAATCACAAAAGTTACAACAGATATGGCAACCATAAGAGATATAGCTCTTTTCCTCAAGTCTTCTTTCAAATCAATGTTTTGGAGATTTTCAAACAACCAACCTATAGCATCGAAAGTGCTGGTATCTAGTTCATCTTGTGGAAAAGATACACAGATGACAGTGGGATGTAATATCACAACAGAAGCTATACCACTTCCATTAACCGTAGTATTAAGTAGAAACTCTGTTTCTTTAGGTTCTGGTAAATCCTGCAGCAATGGACTTTCATAGACCTGTAATAGCAATCCCTGTTCGGATATTCCACCGTACCTAATCTTTAGGTACGTATCACCGTCAAGTTTATCAATATTCAAACAATGATCTGGAAATGTTTCGTTAAGATGAAATAGTGAAATCAGGTTTCTAATAGAGCATGAACCTAATGTAAGTTGAGTAACGATAAAAATAATAAAAGTAAGCAACTTCATAGTTATATTTGTTGGAATTGAGACGATGAAGGACTGGTAACTTTTTTTGCTGCGAAAGATCGTCTGAATTGTCGTTAGTGATTTTCAGTACTATAATTAATGACTAGGTTGTAAATATGATTTATAATGACAGGAATGAATTTTTCTAATTGAATAATATAAAAAGAACCTAGTATGACGAAGAATAAGAAGGGATATTCCCTTGCTTTAAATAGTTTGTCGCGTGCATGAGTGTTATACTACGGAATGCTATATAATGATGCATTTAAGAAGTAGCAATCAGAATAGCACACCGTGCATGCTTCCTATCAGGTACGTTCTGTCAACATTTTTAACCCAATATAATGAAATAGGGGGGTTAGTGTTGAAAGTACTGCTTGGATCACATAGATGTATGCAGTATTAAGTAATGAAACCACTAACTAAGTGAAATGGCTTGTGAAGTTATTTCATTATAAGAAAAGACTTACATTATAGTCACGTGTATTAAACACGTGAATGAGATAGTTCTCTCTCCCAAAAGATGTAAGGGTTGGTGGGAAAAACCCGCACTGGAGCAAATGGTGTGAAAAGTATTGTTAGGAGAAAAAATAGTTACACTGACTACTCTTTTCTTCTCTACCGAACTACTACAGTTTTACAACTACTTATCCTGGAAGACTAGCTACCTTATTAGGAATCAATCACTACATTTTGCACTCAGGCGGGCGGCTTTTCTTATTACATAGGTATTATATTATAGTTATCGCTATTGACTTAGTGTAATAAGCAACTAAAGTTACCATTGATTACAACAGTTAGTTTAGATTTATTTAAACTAGAGTGTTTTCGGAAAACATTTCGCTACCTGTATGTAATAAAAGTCGCTCACGAAAAAGTCGAAGTTCGTCCCACGAATTTACGAATTTCGTAGGACCCATGGAACAAAAGTCGTACCAGAAAAATTCCAAGTTCGAACCATCGAAGGAGAGAACTTCGCGCTACGAGTGGTTTAGTCGTTCGCCATACAGTCGAAAAAAGTTCGCTCCCACGTCCATATTAGTTCGTTAGCTGACACTCAAGAATTCGTTATCTTAGTAACGAAGATTCGTTCTACACTATATTTCACGAAGGAAGACAAGTAAATTAGGTGGAAACCAAGTTTCTGAACTACACTATGGACCACTCAATAGTAGCTTCATGTCTTTCGTTATCAAGGAGTTGTGTGGTGAAAAGTTGATATTAAAGAGCGAACTTTAGACTCTCCCACTGCGAACTATTTCTAAACGATGAACGAATATTACACCACCACTGCGCGAACGTTTATACCAACTATAGCGCGAATTTCGAATTTTTTGCGAGCGACTTTGGTACCCCTGCAACGAAATTGGACTATTTCTTTTGGCGAAGTTCGTACTCGTCCAGGGCGACTTCGTTTCTTAAACTGATGCAAACTTCGAATTTCTGTGAAACGACTTTAATTCTGTAGGTAGTGCGACTTTCATTCCGAACACACTGTATGTAGCATGTAGAATATTGTAAATCGTATGCCAATCCAATTTGCTAGTCACGTGCACCGCCTAACGACACGACTGTCTGTTTTTTTTTTCTTAGTTGTTCTCCAACGTTTAAGAACTATATTTTTTTTTTCAGATTTGTTGTCCACAATATTTACAACTCCACGCCAACACCAATAGCTTTTGATATCCTTATACCGTATCAAATAACGGAAGCATTTTTTTATTATAATTGAATTCAGTTACATTTTTAAACAAGATCAGTCATTGATAAATGTCAGAGTCAAGTAACTTTTCTGATCACAATTCTCCTGTGATTAATCATGATCATGTTGACGACCTATTTGGCGGAACAACTCAACCCACGTCTGATAATCAGAACAATATTGATAATGAAGATTTTTTTGCAAACATACAACAGAATGATACGTCAGTGAATAATTCAGGAACATATAGCGGAAAACAAGAAGAGTTGATTGATGAATTATTTGGAAGTCTGCATGAAGTTGATTTTTTGAGCAATCACGTAGTCCCTGAATCACATCTACAGGAAGATAAATTGGATTCCGAAATCTCTCCACATAAAGAAGAGAATAAAGAAGTATTTGAAGTTGAGGAGAAAAGGGAAGACAACGAGATCGAAGAGGAGCCATCCGTCAACCATGATCATGTTGCTGCACCTGCCAATGCGGAATTGATACCGCAGCAAGAGATTGATGCTGAACATCATCAAGAGCAAACACCTATTCAAGAAGAGGGTAAAAAGGAAGAAGTACCAGAACAGGCTGAAGAAGTTGAGCCAGTTGAGGAACCCGAAACTATCGATTCTATTGTGGAGCCAGAACCTGTTCAAGAAGAAATTCAACCACAAGTACAAAGTTCTGAAAATGCAGCAATGCGTTTGGACTCATTATTTACCGACTCCAATGACAACTCCTTTTTTGAAGATTTGAAAAATGAAAATATTGAAGATCCGTCGAGTTATCATGAAAGATTAGAGGAACCCAATGATGGTGCAAAGGAACCACCAAGTTCAAATGTTGAAGACTTATTTTCCGATGACATCAATAGTGCTAATTTTCTTGAAAATGAAAGTATTAAAGAAGAAGTTAAGGAACCATCTTCGGTTGAAGGGGCTAATTTTGATTTATTTGCTGATGATGATGGTGATTTCCTTGATCAATTGAAACCACAGGATCAAGATGAACAGCAAACTTTTGAAACGAAAACAACTATTTCAGACACTAGTGCATTAGACAAATTGGCATCTTTAGATTTAGATGATGACTTATTGTTGGATGAAGACTTTTTGGAAGAACCTTCAAGCGAACCAAGATTTGAACAACACCAATCAACATTGCAACAACAAAGCAAGCACAGTTCCAAGCAACAATCTTATATTCCAAATGCATATTCATCAAAACTGTCACCAGCGTATGCCCCACCTGTAAAGGCAGGAACGAATGCCAACGAATTCATGAAACACTTAGAAGAATCTAAAAAGAAAAATGATGCTTATGATTTCCCAGATACTTTACTAGTTAACAAAGTAAGACCTGCAGCAAGACATACATCAGCAAATAAATATGATCCATTATCTGCATCTCAATCCAGTATTCCATCAGTTTCATCTACTGGAGGCTTGCCACCGACCAAAGATTTACAATCAACAGCTCCGCTGGCACCAGCTGCAACTAAAACTCTAGCTTCGAAGAAATCATTTTTTGAAGATTATCCAGATGATGATATTCCAAAACCTAAACGTGCCGTCAGAGCAGCAGCACCAGTGAAGACTTTAAATAAAATGCATTCGCCGCAAGTAATGAATCAACAAATACAACAGCAACCACCACCTTCTACATCAAACAAACCTCCACCAGTAAATCCCTACAAACCAAAATCAGGATCATCTCCAATATTACAACAACATGTCCCTACTGTTCATCAGAGTGGTATTGCAGCTCCAAATGTGAATATTCCACATAAAACTCCTCTGTTGAATTCTTTCGCTTTCCCACCTAATAATCAACAGCAGCAGCAGCAGCAACAACAACAACAACAACAACAACAACAAACTAATGCCTATGCTCCGAAATTGCAACCATCCCCAGCTGGGCCGCCACCCACAAGTTTACAACCGTTCCCCCAAGTTGGACAAGCATCATCAGCACCTCTTCAACATAATTATCAACCAACTAGTTCAGTCAATACAAATGTAAACAGAGCTCCATCAACAACTAGTCCATATGTTCCTAATGCTGGACCTTATGCTCCACTGACTCATCAAAGATCACATTCAAGAGCAAGTTCATTGGTGGGAGGTAAAGGTAAGGAAGTGAATCCCTATGCTCCAGCATTGCAACCTGTAATGAGTGGGAGTGGTGAATTTCAACAACCAAAAGCATCACCACAAAATCAACATCTTTCACCGGCTGCTTTTGTTCCACCGCCTGCTAGAGCACGTGGTTTTTCAAACGCAAGAGGAGCAGGGGGCAATATTTATAAATCTGCACCAAAGGTAGTTAATCCAGAACAATTGGCTTTTAGACAATTTCCAATTTTCAATTCTAGTATTAATTCAAATTGTTCTGTTGTTGTTCCAAGCTCAGTGTATAGTCAAGTTCCAAATATTAGAGTTCAACCAATTTCAAACTTTTTGGTCGATTATGAAATTTATTCAACTTTCCCTGGTCCTTTGATTAAAAATAAATCTAAAAAGAAAGATATTGAAAAATGGTTAGAATCATCATCGAATTATTTACGTAATCTGGGAAAATTTGATGAATTGTTATTGAATGATGTTTTACTTCAATTGATTAAGCATGATGGTGATGTTCGAAGCACTGCATTTTTACGTGATTCATGTCAAATTCTTAATCCTAATGCTAATTTTGATCTCAATGATTTACCAGCTTCTGGATTAAGTGTCGTTGGTGCCAATAACGCTCATAAATTGGATAATTCAGGCATCAACACAGTATTTACATTGATTCAATCGGGACATTTAGATAGAGCGTTGGAATATTGTATATCAAGAGGTGATTGGGCATTAGCTTTAATTATAAGTGGTCCGGAGAAATTTAGCACGGTAGCTGCCGAATATGCAAGGAATACTTTCCCCTTTGTCAAAACAAATAATAAAGTATTACATATTATGCCTATCATATTGAAAGTTCTTGGTGGAAATGTATCTAGTGTTATTGAAGATTTAACAGCAGTTCCAAATGAAGGAGAATATGCAAATATGCACTGGAGAGAAATAGTATCATCAATTGCAATCAGTGGATCGTTAAAGGCTAGTGAATTTTTAGTTGAATTTGGTAAATTTTTACATGCACATGGGAATTTTATTGGTGGTGATTTGGCTTATATTATGGCTGGATTACCATTTAACAATACAAATTTTTTGGTTTTAATATCTGGTCATAATGCAATGTACACTGAAGTTTATGAATATGCATTATCATTGAATAAGTCAATGCATTTCCCTCATTTATTGTCATTGAAATTGAAACAAGCTTCCACATTAGCTGATTATGGTTTGATTAATGAATCTCAAAGATACATTGATTTGATCAATTCTAATATTAAATCCTTGGGAAATAAGTCGCCATTTGTTACTCCTAATTTGCTTTATGAGTTTCAAAATTTGATTGTGAGATTAACTGAAGTTGGATCAGAGGATCAAAGCACTTGGTTTGCTGGTAAGATTAGTCGAGTTAATCTTGACAAAATATGGGGTCAAATTGATAAGTTTATTGTTGGTGGAGAAGAACAAAAAGCAAAACAAAATGTGGATGGCGGAGTATTTAGTAAATTCAGTCCATCAGTTTCAAGAAATGCTTCAAGTGTGAACTTGCATAATTATACTCAATCATCATCCTCGGTTAGAGCTCCTCCTCCGTTAGTACATGATCAGTTTGAAAGAAAAGTAACATCTGGATTCACACCACAGCCACCACCATTGGTTGGTCATCCTTCAACTACTTCGGTTAGTAAGTATTCTCCTAGTGTCAGATCTAGTCCTCATCAACCCCAGCCAAATAAATTTGATAAATATGCTCCAAGTAATTCGTCTCAACATAATCTTGCTGACGATGTTCCACCACCTCACATCCCACAGAATTTTTCATTGCCTCGCTCAAACACTGCGACTTCTTATAACCCAACATTCAATTCACAACAGCAACCAGCATCTAACTTGGCTCAACATAACAGTTCCAATTCTCCAAGTAGTAATGCACATCAACATCCTCATCAACTTCATCAGCAACAACAACAACAACAACAGCAGCAGCATCCTAGGGCTCATTCTCCATTGGCCAATAAAGTATATCCATATTCAAACGATGTCAATGGACAGGTTTCTACTTCTTCAATTGGATCAATTCTACATGACACTCCAAAGGTTGGTCAACATGTCAAACATCCTTCAATTTCAAGTGTTGTTTCTGGTGACAGCTTTGCCGGTATGATTATGCAACAGCAACAAGTGCATACAATGGAAAAAGAAGAAGATAATCTTCCGGAAACTATTTATGAATCTCCTGAATTGAAAGGGCTTGGATATAGTCAAGAATCTGTACCACATCCGCAACCATCATCACAGCAACAGCAACAGCAACAGCAACCATCATTGTACGAGGTACATCGTGAAGAAATTGTGATAGAACAATCAACTGAAATTGTGGAGGAAGTGCAGCCAGAAAAAATTGATGAACCAAAACAGTCAGAAGTGGCTCCTCCGTTACCACCTGCATCAGTTCCACCAGCATCGACTTCTGCACCACCAACAGCTCCACCAGCAGGAGTCGCACCACCCAGAAAATCATTGCCAACAAAAGTATCAAATCCATATGCCCCTGGAGCTACTCAAAAGTTGAAACCAAAGAGAAGCAAGTATGGACCATCACCAGGTTTCAAAAGTGAACCAGTAATTGATGTTTCACCAGTTGCGAACGATAATGGCCCCAATGATGATTCTGTTAGTATGTTTTCATATGGTGGATATAATCCCGCTTCTACATCTACGCAAAGGCAAGACATTGATTCAGAAAAGCTGCAGCCACCATCACAACCAGTGCAACAACTACCACAGCATGCACCTATTAAGAACGTAACTAATATTGATGACAGTTTTGATGATAGTTTGATAGGTGGTGATAGTTCAAGTCATTACAACCCAAGATCATATGGTATGCCACTGATGGCTCCGTTAACGTTGAATCAAGGTTCGTTGACTCCAAGACAGCCAAGTAATGGAGGTGGTGCCGCTTTTGAAGGTTTCCCAATTCCTGGATCTCCTGACGAAACCACTAGACCAAATTCTATATTTGGGCATACCAGAGGATTATTTTCATCACGTTTGTCTGAATCCCAGAGTGTTTTGTATCAACAATATGCGGTTACTGATGATACTGTTGGCGACTATGTTCCTATTGTTGAAGAGGATGAAGAAGAAGATGACGATGAAATACAGGAAAGAAAGAGAAAGGAACAGGAAAAACGAGAAGCAGAAGAGAGACAAAGAAAGGAAGAAGAAGCAAAGAGGAAGCAACAACAACAACAACAATTGCAGCAACAAAAAGCTAACTCCAGTAGTGCTGGTGGTGGGAAATTTTTTAGTTTATTTGGCAGTGGCGGTGGTAATAATAATAATAAAAAACAAGAAGGTGAAGCAAAAGTTTATAAAGCACATTTGGGACAAAAGAATACTTTTGTTTATGATGAGAAATTGAAAAGATGGATAGATAAAAGCAAACCATTAGAAGAGCAGTTGCAAGCCAGTGCACCACCTCCACCACCACCATCCATGATGAAGAAACCACCTAGTAATAATAATGATAGTGGTCCACCTAGACCACCTCCTACTGCTGCTAGTACACCAATTGGAAATGATGCTGGTTCTGCTTCTGGTTCAAGTTCTGCACCACCAATGGCACCTGGGGGTAGACCTGGGCGTAAACCAAAAGCTAGTCTTGCTACAGCTTCTGGGTTGGATGATTTATTATCGATGACTGGAAATGGTACTCCAAGCGGTGGTGCTGGTTCTAATAGAAGAAATAAAAGGAGAGGATATATTAATGTGATGGATAAGTAAAATAAAAAAAAAAGGTTAACAAAAACAAAAGTTGGTTTAATTATTTACATAGACAGATTATTTTTTGTATAGTTTAATTAAAACAAGATGCAAAGAATTCATTTATTAATTGAATTGATGACGATGATGATACAGAAATATATTTATACAATAAATAACAAAAGAAAACGTTCCTAAAAACAAACCGTGTGGGAGATCCCTTTCTCCCAAAAAATTTTAAGATTGAACTGAATGAAAAACCAAAATGCAATAATAATGAGACTAACTTAAACCAATAGTCAGTACTATTTCTTATTCTTTGTAATTTTTTTAACATTAGCCCCTGCTCTTTTTTTATTCAAGATATCTTCTTTAGTATACCCGTTTTTAAAACAACAATCAACATTCAATTTACATTTACAGTTTTTACAACTTTTAAACTTGATCAACTTTTCATGACTCATAAACAAAGAGTATCCATTATTCAACTCCACTTTCACACCAGCTTTAACTTGTGTCAAATCAACTGAACTCAAACAACTGTCTGTGTCATTGACAATATGTATCTCTGCGTCACATTTGACTTTACGCAATCTGCATGAGTCACATGATGGACCCAATCTTTGTCTGCGTTTTTGTTGTTGGATTGGTTGATCGTTGGCTAATTCTGGGGAAGTAGGTGGTGTGGAAATGATGGATGATTCAGAAACAATCGATGAGGATCTAGATGCAGGTGGGGTTTGTTTAACAATTTGTGGTTGTGGTTGTGGTTGCTGTTGATGTTTTTGTTGGTCAAATAACACAGCAGATGATAATAATCCTAACCCATGACTGTTTCTTGATGTTTCGAAATTAGTTCTGGTTTCGGTAACAAAAGGTGGTGGAGTGGCTAAACCCGATGTGTAGTTGGTTGATGTGGTGTATGCTTTGTCGTAGTTTAATGTTGGTAAGATGATGTTGTTTGCTTGTTGAGATAATGGTGCCAATGGTGGGAGTTGGCTTGTGATGGATGATAATGGTGGTAAGACTGTGTTTGATGGTTTTCTTGGGGAATAAGTAGGTGGACTGTTCATGATTGAATATGATAATAAGTCGGACATTTTTGTATATTGATAGGAATATTTAAAATAATTGAATTAAAAGTGTTTTTATGTATTTGAGAAAAGGGTGGGATAAAATTCTGAGCAAACGGCGGTATATAGGGTAATATATATATATTCAACGGTTAGTAGGATAGAAGGAGGAAAAAATTTCACTTGCCGATTACTACATACTAGTCTTGACAGGGCAAACCAAATAGTTGCAAAAAACAAGTACACAATGAGGGGAAAAACAAAAAGACCGACAGGAAACAAAGAGAGGAAAAATGTCGTCTTTCTATCTCTCTCTTTTTTTCTGCACTGAGGCCCGTCACATTAAAAAAAACGAAAATCATCGGAGGTACTGCATACAATTACGTTGCATTAATACTGGAGTAGGAAAATGGTTTCTCCTCTTTGTTTCTCTTGACCCTCCGTTCGATTCGCTTGATAATTTCTTCTTTTCTATTGGGGATAAAAAAGTTAAAACAAGAAAACACTACTATAGAAGTAAAGAAGAACAAGGGCAAGACAATAATAACGAGAAAAAAAATGTCCGGGAGTGGAGCAAATTGAATCTATTATCGAAAGTTTACAGTAAAAATTTTATGTGGCTCGCTGCACACATTAAATTCCCTTCGGAGTTCTGACGTTTGTCCGTCATAAGCAAATCACAGAACGGAAAGGAAGCGGCAAAGCGAAGCGAATGGCGGCTGTTCCATTTCTGTATAACAAAAAAAAACCAGAAAACTAAACACCTCGGATAAAAAAATTTTCTTTTGTTTGAACAAATGTCTCCTGCAGGGAAAAAAATGTCGCATTGATTTAGATTATCAGTGATAGTTGGGGGTGGTCCCGGTATTTTCCTATGCAAATTGAACAAATATTTTAATTGCGTGTGCACCTTAAAATATACTACTGGTAACACAAAATCGCTGTAGTCATAAGATGACTCTCTCGGGTCTCACCTTAAATAAGTACTCATCATTCATCACATATCCATCATAATTCGTTCGGGCTGACCCAGAGCATTATTGAATAGAGAAATATTTACAATGCTACTGTCTCGGGAGTATGTAGTTATTTAATTGCCGCTGATTTTGTAAAATTTCAGTTTCAGTGGGTGTGTTGCTGTACTAATCGGAGTAGAAAATCCATGCCTAAAGTTGAAATCTATACACTCGTTTTCTTTCTTTTCCTCGGACATCTGCCTTGCAAGAGAACGTGCATTTTTTTTAAACTTTCTAATTTAAATTTAATTTATGTTACTCTACCCAATGGGAGGACATTATAGAAAACTCAAAGCAAGAATTTTTCTTCTGTAATGAGGTTGTTCATCTGCATTGTCCGGAGTTTTATTCCATCTGTGTAATTTCCTCCCCTCCTCCCTCCCTCCCTCCCTCGCCCCGTCCGTCCATCCCTCTGCCCTACGACCAGAAACAGCCACCCAATAGACAACCTTAAAATTTTAGTTATTGTTTGGATTATTATTCGCTAGTGATTTTAAAGTTTGTTTGTCTCGGCTCCGTCGTTCCCTCATTTCTCGTCCTATTGTTTGTAATGTATTATCACCTCGGATAATTAACTAACCACTTGTCTTTCCTCTATTTCAGTAAATACCAAACCTCTTTATTTCCCCTCAGACGCTGCAAAAAAAATCCCTCAAGCGATGTTGCACCAAACAGCGAGAGAGAGGAAGCTTGTACCGTTGCTGGTACGGCCAAAACAAGGCGAAACCAGACCTGGAGCGAGGGAGGGGAGCGAGAATTTGTATCTCTGTCTGTCCCCATATATTTTTTGATTATGTGCGAGTGGAGTTTGCCAACTCCGAGAAGAAAATCAGTTCCTTTAATCCGAAGGTCCGAAAAAGAAGAGGAGATTTACTTTTTTTTACTATGACATTTTACACGACCTATCACTTGACACACTTGCACATATACGGTGGCAGCTTTATACACATTTCCAGCTATCACAATTCCGTTGATAATTGAAACCCAGATGTAAACCCTATCAAGCTTGATTGGTTTAACTGTTCCTCCTCCCCTCGACTCTCATACAAAAATATTACATTCTTGTCTTCCGCCCCGTCTTCCACTCTTTCTTTTTCCATTCTCCGTCGATGTTTATTTGGTAGATCTCCGCCCATAGATAATGCACATATGGGTTGACTGTCAATCCAGCCAAAATCAGTTGCTTTGGCTCTGTAAGTCGGTAAATATCCCTGGCTCTAACACACACATTAGCAAATGTACATAGTGTGGTGTGATCGAAATTCAATTACATATTCAAATCACATGGTAAAGGGTTGGCTACATGGTTTCCTCTACCCGACGTCAGTTTTCTCGAAAATAAAAAACTAATTCCCTAATTTGGTGATTTTGGTGGCTTATGGTTTTCGCTATACACCTCGGACTTGCAAAAATTTTCCACTTTTATCAGTTTACCGCCATGCATGAACCGCCTGTTTTTGACTTTTTTTTATAGCCGTCGTGCAACAGTAAAAGAGCTCCATGCACACATACACGGAGAAACCCAACGGGAGTGGGGTAAAACGAGCCCACACTCCGGTGGAATTTCACCGTAACTTGCATATTATCTCCTGGTTAGTCTAGACCAGAGCTCTATTTGTCATTCTCTTCGCCGAGGCAATAAGTCTTCAGTCATCTCATGAAATATTGTGAAAATATACATTACTGTTCGGTACGTTTTCAATCGATTCGATCAAACGTTTGACAAACTGCAATCTGAACATGCTAAACAAACTTGTTCACGGATGAAATGAATACATTGCCTACACAAATCTAAATATCATATGTACGTTCTATGGTAAGAAAATTATGTTATATTTGAGCCAAACTTAAATTTGCAACTTCTTTTTCAGCAATTTCGTTATTTGCAATATAATCAAGGGTCAATTTCGCCCATACCAAATCCATCAAAATCAAAGTATGAACAGCACCCCAAATCAAAGTAATACTATAAAAGAAATTGGCATTCCCTGTACCTAAAACAATCCAAATATAATAAAAAATAGGTGATAATAATAAACCAATGATTAAGATAATCCCAATGATATATTTGAACTTACATTGATCTATCAATTTTGATGGTTTCAAGATCGGCAAGAGTGATAATATAAATCCTAAATCACCAATTATTGGGTATGCATTAGTGAATGAGATCCACGTTAAACATAAAACAATGGCCAAGAAGGAATCGCCCAGTTTTGAATTTGATTCAAATTGAAAGAATCGGATTGTGAATGCAGGGATGAAAATAAATGCATACACATTGAATACAATTAAATAAAAAAATGTGTAATCTTCAAACATTTCTGTGAATAAATACCACCATAATCCGATATTTGGAGTTATTTTACGGAATAAAATGACAGTTAAATAAACATTATTGACAAATTCCCAACTTGCAGTAATTACAAATGAAATCATCACCAATAATAACAAACAAACTAAATAAATCCCGATCCCTTCAACATAAACTTTAGGTAAATCAACTTTCTTGTCTTTCTCTTGATTCTTCTTGTCTCTGGTCACGACATGACCCAATGCAATCACAGAAGGCAACAAGAAAATAGGATGATACGACAAATAACTAGCAATAGCCAAAGTAATCATTGACCTTGCGATATTACCATGCTGTACAACTTGTAAGACACTCTCTAATATAAACACCCAACTGAACACAACGCTCGAATGACTCAAGTTTGTCAATATAATCAAAGGATTGAACAAATAAAAACACGCAACGAGATAATCTTCAAACGCACCTGCTTGTGTTTTCTTGTACTGTTTTTGATACCATCGATTAATCAATATGATCTTGTACGCCACTAACAAATCAAGTAATGTATAGACGGCATTGAAAACAATGGTATCGTACGGTTTAAGTAAATCAATTAATGATAATATGGTTATTAAAATCGGAGGATTGTGATTGACTCCACCATCGTATAAATCTATGCCATTGTTGAAATAAAAAATCAGTTCTTGTATGGACTTGAAACTCGTTATTGGTGTTGATAATAATATGGATGAATCTAGAATCGCGGTCAAATTGGGGAATAATGTCGGTAAGACAAACCTAATTAACCCTCCTATCGTGAATACAACTGTTAATCTATCCATTGCTAGGTTTGTTGTTGGGGTGTAAATTGTTTGGTATAGGTGTCGGTGTTGTTTTCGTTGGAGAAAAAAAAAACCGTGAAAAAAAAAAAAAAAAATGTGGAACACGAACTGGAATAGACATCATCTACTATAAACCATAACATGTCAAACGTATGTAACCTCCAAACAACCTAAACCAAAAAACTCTATCAAAATACTAACAAACAACGTATCTAGTTTCAACCAATAAACCCAAAACCATTCCTAAAGTCCTTGATAGGCAAAACCATAATAGTTCGATTGAAATGGAACAAAACAGAATATAAAGGACATCTAGTGTCGATAGACAACTATATGAATTTACAATTGGATAGGACATATGAGATAATGAATGATTCAGATAAAGAGACAAAGGAGGAATTGGTAGGTGAGATATTCATTAGGTGTAACAATGTTTTGTTCATTAGAGAAGCAAAAGATGAAGGTGGCGATGCGATTGTTGTTGATAAAGAAGAAGTTGAGGTTGAAGAAGAGGTGGTTGAGAGTTGAAAGTTAATAGGGTATAGAATTAAGAGTGGGGATGGTGAAAGTAGATAAGATTTGTAATATATACATAGTGTTTGAAAATTGTAATGCTTGTTTTTTTTTTGATTTTTTGTATGGTTATTAAACTCCAGTCTGTAAAATTTGATATTTGTTTATGATATTCTAGCTCGGAGGTTAAGTAGCAATCCATAAAGACTAAATAGACAGTATAATAGTACACATTATTATTGTTAGAATAATGCCGTGGGCTGGCTAGCTAAACTTGAGATATCTCGACCAAAATACAACATCAGAGAAAGAACGAAAAAAAGAAAAAATTTCCAAACTCAACATCCTTTAACAAGAACCAAACAAAATGACAGAACCAGAAGTTGCACCATATGGAGGGTTCTTAATCAAATCACTACATGATGAAACAGAAAACCAGAAAACCCTACAAGAAAACTCCGTAGAAATAACAACTCCAGATGGGACTTTACAAACCATTCGTCCAGAATCCATCAAAATTCAAGGTGTAAACAGTTTATCAACTAATGACATCAAAAACTATGTCAATTACTACATCAACTATACCACAACCACAGACCCAGAGACAAACGAAATAAAGTACGAGATGGTTCCTTTTGAACAACTGATTGAATTTAGAGTCGAATGGATTGATGATTCAGGAGTTAATATTGTGTGTCAGAATATCGAAGATTGTAATAAGGTGTTTCAAGGACTCATCGAGACTAGTATAGATGCGCCATTGAAAAGCAAAGAGTACCTTGAACAAAGCATTGTGGAACGTAATGGGAAATCGTATAATCCCATCATTGGGTTTAAAAAACATCAGGACTTGGGATCACGATTGGTCTTGACTGGGGATAAAGAAGCAGTAGCAGAAACGGTTGAGGAGGAAAAAATGGAAGAAGATGAAAGTGCAATTGAATTGTTGATTCGTCAATCTTTCCAACTGGATAAGAAAGTGAAGAATGCTGCTCAGTATTCGCGGTATTATTTGATCCATGGTGAGCCGGAAAGAAGACCTAGAAGGCCTAACCATAAACAACGACAAGAACAACGAAGACAAGGTGGTGAAACAGATAGTTATAAGCCAACGCAAAATCAAGAAGATGAGGAAGAGGATTTGTTTGCTGGTAAATTATTGAGTGGAGAGAGGAATGGTGGTAGACGAAACGGCAATGATGATGATCAAGAGGATCTTTTCGCGCATCGATTGAAACAAAGAGATAGATCGAGATCCCCAATGAGAATTGATCAAGATGAGAGTTCATATAGACAAAGATAGAGAGGAGGTGGTGAGATTATTCTGTATCTACTGTATTTATACATTTTTTGTTTTATAAAAGTAAAATAAGAAGAAATTTTTTTGAAAATGTAAGTTACTTTTTTTTCCCCTTCTTGTATCTCTAATTACCTTCTTGCCCAAAATCGTCAGTGAATTTAACATGATTGGAAATATCAGTATCATTCACCGTCGGTCTATTATTCTTTATAGCTTTTATGAAATCTTTGATAGTCAACGGAGGTTCTTTCAACTCATCTGTGCCAATATCCATCCAATTCATTTCTCGAGCACCGTCATCTCCTGGTGAACAAGGAGTCAATTTTTCACTCCCGTCATTATCATCAATAACAGGTTTGAAATGAGTAGCTTGTTGAATCTTACGAATTGGTTGCATCAATGCATCTCTGACCACAACTGCAACATCATGCCCGGAATATCCATCTGTCATTTCTGCCAAGGTTCTATAATCATGTGGGGTACATTCACAAGGCACTTCTCCAATATTTATCTCAAACATTCTTGTTCTTGCCTCAACATCAGGTAATGGGATATAAATTCTCTTCTCAAATCTTCTTCTTATTGCCGCATCCAATTGCCATGGGATATTAGTTGCCCCTAATACCAAAACACCTTGTGAATCGTTACCTACCCCATTCATCTGCACCAATAATTCTGTTTTGATTCTTCTTGAGGCTTCACTCTCACCTTCACCTCTGGGTCCACATAATGCATCCACTTCATCTATAAATATAATCGATGGTTTGTTCTCTCTCGCCATGGTGAATAATTGCTTCACTAATCTTTCTGATTCACCCATCCATTTGGAAACCAAATCAGACGAAGAAACACTGAAAAATGTCGAATTCGCTTCTGTTGCAACTGCCTTGGCCAAATACGATTTACCAGTCCCAGGTGGTCCATACAATAATATCCCCGAGGTTGGTTTCCTATTTCCAACAAACAATTGTGGGAATTTCACTGGCAATATAACCGCTTCTTTCAATGCTTCTTTCGCACCATCTAACCCAGCGATATCTGACCATTTCACATTTGGCTTCTCAGAAAGAATCGCTCCTGCTAATGCACCCCGTAATTTCTTAGTATCACTATCATCATTATCATTATCTCCTCCTGATCCATCGGATTTCTTGGCTTTCGTTGATCCATTGGCTGAACTTTCAGCAGCATCAGATTTGGAATTCTGTTGCTTCTCTAAATGATCTTTCAATTGTTCTGCTCGAGTTAAATATTCAGTAAATTTACTCTTGACTAATTCTTTCGATTTAGGATTTTTTTCATATTTGATAGCTAACATTAAATAATCTAATCCATTATAATATAATTTGTATGCTTCTTCATATCGAGTGGCCGTATCGGCATCGATGGCCTGTTGCACTAAGTTTATCCCCTTTGATAAAAAATCTGACGCTCCTGACATAACAAAAGAATATGGAAATATATATAACAATCAGAGTTTAGGATAATCTGGTTTGATGGTGTTCTAGTTGTGAGATTCAAATGCTGATTAGATTTCCAACGGCGAAGGCAACCCAAATTTTCGGAAATTGATTTTAAAAAGTTAGGGTCGTGTGAAAGTCCTCAGAAAATTTTGCGCTACCAACTTTTTTTCATAGTGACATGAACATAAACATGTTTAGCAAAGTCTATAGAAAACGTGAGTAAGTATGTAGATTGCAATCATTAAACTGTTATTGTAGACAAAGAGATGGTAATAGTTCACTTGTGTTCTAGCAGTAGCATTTGGCAAACTAGTTCACTCTTGACCCCACTCTCCATGCACTTTGATATTCAGCTCGGTTGAATGTAGTTTTACGGTGCCTGAATCTATGGCATTTGTGGAGAATAATTAATGATATTAGAAGTATCGTTGCAATTTTATAGATTATTTGTCATTATGAATCCTCTCGTACAGTGAGACAACTTGGTGCAAACATGCATACTTATCATAAAAGTGTACCACAAAATCGGGTAGTGACTCCGATTTTGTTCTACATCACACTAATTCGTTGCCGGCCAGAAGAAGCAACTCCACCCGTCGTATACGATTCACTTATCAATTATGTAGTACGCTATCTTTCCAAGTTTTTGACGATTTGTAATATTAACAAGTATTTTAAAGAAAAAAAAATAATGTTTACAAGCACCAGGTTGATTAAGGTTTCTATCATTCCTGTTCCGGGGTTAACTTTGAAATAGTGGCCGCGGGGACTTACATCCGTGTGTCTCGTTCTGACACATGCGGAGTCAGTTTTTCTTGTGGTGGTGCAAAGGGTAGCAGCACCAGCGCGGTGTGGTGTGGTTATGACATTAACCGGTAGCCGTGTTATAATAAATCCGCAACTAATGAGGAAAAAAATTTATTTTCCAGGGCTGCAACTTTTCCTCTTCTCTTTCTCCTCCTCAAACTATTTATATTCTTCACTTGTTCCTTTTCACTTATCTATTGAATAAACTGTGATTCACTCATTTCCAGCTTTCATCTTGACAGGTTCACCGCTCATATTAACATAAGAAGCTGACCAACCAACACGAATAGAGAGAACCCCCCACAATTTACACGATGACTAATAATATATCAACCTCGGAAGAAAACTCACTGTCAAAAAATAGCGTATCCGATGACTCACATCGCTTTCTTGAAGATGAACCGGAACCAATTAATGATGAAATTCAACCGTATCAATTACATCGTGCAGACACCCAAGGCACTTCTTCCAGTAGAATATCAAGGAGTAATCATTCAGAATTATCACGTATTCTTAGTGGGATCAGAGACGATAAACAAATCGATGAACACAGGAAATACAAACACACCGGTGAAGCAGAATACATTTTTGCTGACGAGTTGGATAGAGTAGCCACGAATATAATAGCATCTCGACAACACTCAGTAACTGATTTAGAACAACAAAAACGTCTGTCTCTAGAAAGAGAATCCGGTATTAAATCCCCGGTAAACTTAGATGCTGGTGCTGAAGATGGACAGGAGACCACCGTTGAAGATTCTGGACCAAGACCAGATGGTGGCATTGCTTGGATTATGGCTTTATGTGCAATGATGGCTATGTTTTCAACTTGGGGTGCAAATGCTGGTTATGGTGTGTTTTTAAATTATTATCTTACAAGTAATACTTTCCCAGAAGCTACAGAATATGATTTTGCGTTAATTGGTGGGATCGTTGTGTTTTTGGCAAATATTTTGTCTCCAATTAGTGCATTATTATATAAAGTGTTTGGGTTTAGAATCGTTTGTTATGTTGGGATTGTATTTCAAACTGCAGGATGGATTGGTGCTTCATTTGCAACTAAAGTTTGGCATTTATACATTACACAAGGTGTTTTAGTTGGGATCTCATTTCTGTTGATCTTTATACCTGCAACTTTAGTGTTACCTACTTGGTTTCATAAGAAGAAGGCGACATCAATGGGTATTTGTGTGGGTGGTGCTGGTTTGGGAGGTTTGGTTTTTTCCTTGTCTGTGAATAAAGTGATCCAACAAACTGGTGACCAAAAGTGGGCATTAAGAATGGTTGGGTTCGTTACTTTGTTTGCTGCCATTATTAGTGCATTAGTTATGAAGCCTAGAAATCATATCCAACCTCCTTTGAAAGAGAGTTTAACTAAACCATATGTCATGGAAAATGTCAAAGCTATTTTTGACTTTCGAATTTTTAAACTTCAAGGAATCTGTATAATATGTGGCTGGTTTGCAATTGCACTTGTTGGATATACATTGATGTTGTTTTCAATGTCTTCGTATGCGACATCTGTTGGTCTTTCACATTCTCAAGGGTCTGTTTTGACCTCAGTTATGAATGCTGCTCAAATAGTGGGACGTCCAAGTATGGGAATGGCTGCTGATAAAATGGGTAGAGCGAATTTCACAACCGTTATATGTTTGGTGATTTCTATTTTACTTTATGCATTTTGGATAAACGCAACTTCGTATGGTGCATTAATTGCATTCGCTGTTATCATTGGTCTTATTGTTGGTGTTGGGTCAACTTTGGCCCAACCGTTGGCTGCAGATGTATTAGATCCTCACATGGAGAGAATGCCTGCTGCTTGGTCAGCAATTGGTATCTTTGTATCATTCTTTTGTCTTGTTTCAGAAGTTATTGCCCTTTCGTTGGTGGTTAACGGTAGTAAAAGACCTTATTTACATACTCAGATATTTGCTGGTACTTGCTTTTTTGCTTGTTTCTTACTAATGATTTTGCTTCGAGAGTGTTTGGTTCGTAAACAATTAAAGAGCAGATTAGAACAGACTCATAACACATTGAATAATATCAGTGGAACTACTAAATGTGGATACCTAAAGTCTGAAAATGAGAAGCAAACTTCTGAAGGAATTGATCCTGAAGAAGAACACATTTTAAGAGAAAGAGTTGCAAGGTATGATGACTTGTTGCAAAATACAGTTACTGCCTACCTCATTCGTGCTGCATATCCGATCAAAATATAGATAATATTAATAAAATAGATAAAAAAAGAACTTTTAAATATACATATTCCCATTTTTAATCAGTTTTTTCCTCTTTTATTTTTTTTATTTGAAACTAAAATTACATAAAATTGATAAAACAAGTGAGAGAATACCATTTATCATTTGAAAACCCGTAATATATATATTAGATGGATGGTTATTTTCGTTGTAAAAATATGTATAAACGTAATGATGACAGATCCCCAGTATTCTTCTTCTTCTTCTACTAATTTTTCTTCCTTCGTGATTATTTCTCTTCTTCGTGTTTCCTTAACGATTAGATTTAGCAACTCTTTCTAATTCATCCTTCTTCTTAATGGCATAAGAAGTAGAAGAACCTTTAGCAGCGTTAATCAATTCTTCGGCTAAACATTCAGCAATGGTCTTGATGTTTCTGAATGAAGCTTCTCTGGCACCAATGGTCAATAAAGCAATAGCTTGGTTGACTCTTCTCAATGGAGAAACATCAACAGCTTGTCTTCTAACAGTACCAGAAGAACCAATTCTGGTGGAATCTTCTCTAGCACCAGAGTTGACAATAGCATCAACAACAACTTGGAGAGGGTTTTGTTCAGTCAAAACATAGATGATTTCCAAAGCGTGTTTGACGATTCTAACAGCCTTCAATTTTTTACCATTGTTTCTACCATTCATCATTAATGAGTTGGTCAATCTTTCAACAATTGGACATTGAGCCTTTCTGAATCTTTTAGAGGCGTATTTACCAGCAGTGTGGGAAACAAAGACTGGGTTTCTGATTTGAATGTAGTCGACTAATGAGACATCTTTGATTTCAACTTCTTCAAAAGACCATTTGTTGAATAATTTGACTTCTCTTTGAGCTTCTTGAACATCTAATGGGATGGCAGTAGCTAATTCAACGACTTGTAATTCTTCTTGAACGACTGGTTGTTCTTCTTCAATGTATTGTTCTTCGACGTCAGACATCTTGGGCTAGTTAGTTATTATACACAAGTTGAGTTAAATCAAGGGAAGATTAAAAATACAAAAATTTAGGTATAGCTTTTTGAAATGTAAATTTTTTTTTTCACGTAATTCTAACAGGTTCGCACTCACAGTGTGTGTCTCTCTAGGTTTTTTCTTGTTGATTTTTTCAGTGCCTAATAGTCGCATTAGTATTGAAGTTTGGATTTTTTTGTATACCGTACTAGGGTTGTAGCCCTAGACAATGTTTCATGATCTGTGCAGGATATGTGGCCACTGTTGCAAAAGAAAGAAGGTCAAGTAAGCCATACATGTCCTGATCTGCTGCTAAATCACTGGTGCTATGCCCCAGAAAGTGGCACCAATAGTGCGTTATATGTATATTAGTTCTACATCACTGGTAGTGTATAGTTTGTTTACATATTGTTGGTGATAATTGAACAAATGAGTGTTTTGACTTCAAACGAACTTTAGTGCACGTGACTGGATATGGAAATAACATACAATTGTAGCTTTAGTGTAACCATTAACGATTGGAATGGTAGAAACACGTTGTAAGCGCCCGTGGAGGGAGTGTAAGACACGTGACACTCTACTCCGGTATATGTGTTCCCATGTTAACGTCTATGTTGAGTTTCCTTGTCAAATTCCTACTCCAATGGCTGCTTCACTCATTTAACCTGTGTGGCTGAAAAAAAGGTCACGTGTTTGTTATAGGTTGCTACAGGTGAACCATTTAAAAAGAGATCGTGTTTAAAGTAGAGTTGGACTTTACCTATTAGTTGGAAGAGGTGTTGGTTCTTGACATATTTTGTATAATTTATCCAGAAATTACATTAACCTTTCTTTTTAATCCTAAGAAACATTCGTACATTAATTTTTATTTTCTATATTTTTTTGCTTGAAAACGTATATAAACTCATTAAAAACATAATAAAACGTAGGAAAAGTCAAAAATATACACGCGTTTAATCGATCTTAAAACGGTGTCAACTACATATTCCATACGCGTGATTGCTACATGTCAAA
This sequence comes from Candida gigantensis, assembly GCA_030557085.1. Classification (NCBI taxonomy): domain Eukaryota; kingdom Fungi; phylum Ascomycota; class Pichiomycetes; order Serinales; family Debaryomycetaceae; genus Candida; species Candida gigantensis. Next base: position 365,334 of record JAKTVG010000001.1, read on the forward strand.
CTTCAACCAATCCAAATCCTTATAGTTGTTAGGATTGCTGTTGCCATTCTCATTATTACCAGTAACATTGGGAATATTTGTTGTTGGAGCTTGTGGAAAACTATTAGAGAATGTTTCTGGATTTGGTAGGTTCGTTTGCATGGCAACGAAATCAGTATTCTGTAAACCTGTGTAATTTTTTAGCGTAGCATTGAAATCATTATCATTGTCGTTATCCAACAAGACGTTGTCATTATTAAAAGGTTCAGAATTTGGGAAACTGTTCAAGACGTCCATAATCATCATTTCATCATCGATACCTTGGTGATGGACCACCGGTGGTCTACTAGAACGATACTCCTCCAAGACTCTTTGTTGTCTACCACTAATGTGCTTGGTTCTGCTATTTACGGAAGATGGCAATAAATCAGCAACATTTAATGGAGTCTCGGGTACCGAGCAAGGTGGTTCATGTTGAATATACAGTTGAAAAGAATGTGCCGAGTTATATGATGCAGGAGTATCCACGTTTTCTAGAATCACTGGGTGTTGGTTCATTAAAGTGGTTGTGCTATTGTGACGTGAAATAGCTGGTGACTGTGGACCACTGCAACCACCATAACTATCAAAATAAGTAGGCTGTGGATATCTTTGGTTCAATATATTAATATTTGACGATGTTAATGAATTTGTAGCCGACAGTATGGTGACAGGCACAGTTGAAGTTGCAGTTGTAGAAACACTAGCACTTGTAGTCATTGGGGCCACAAAACTCTTCTTTCTCATCAAATTTGTAAGTGATGATTTTCTGTTGGAAAACGAATTGTTTCTTTTGATTGAATTTGATAATGATGAGCTGGTCAATGAAGTTGATGAAGGTACCCTGTTACGCATAGTGAATGATGCTGATGATGATGTAGGTGTACGTGGACTTTCCTCGACTTCTGACTTCTTTCTCTTGAACGACGGCGAAAATGGTGTGTTGGAGGAAATGTTGACAGTATTTCCCGCTGGGATAGGTATTGATTGTGATCTTGCGGCCGCTAAGTTAGTCCCACTTGGAGGTTTAGGTAATATTAATACATTTTTGAATCGTTGACTCGAGCTAACTGAATTTTGACCAGACAAAGAAGTTGAAGATGGAGATGGGGCAATTGCAATTGGAGTTGGTTTCATTCTTATTCCCATATCATTTCCTCTTCCTCCAACTGAATTCATAAATTGACTAGTAGGGGTCCCTACTTTAGAAGATGTACTTGTCTTTCTTGAATTTCTTTTCTTAATCACATCCGATTTTAGTGAAAGTGGCCTGCATGTACCATGAAGTTTAAGAAATAGCCCACAAGCATTACATAGCGTGTTACCCACGGCGTCTCTCCTCCAAAGCGGTGTCGCCGTTGTATTACAGTTGTAGCACTTGGTAGGTTTTTTCAGTGTTAAGGACTCATCGCCCAGTTTGGATTCTAATTGTTTGTTATTACTTTGTGGTTGTGAAAGTGGTAAAAGGTGCTTTGGAGATGAAGCTTCTGATGTTGGAGATCTAGGTTTGAAAGAAGCGTTGCCATTGTTGTGGTCGTCGTCGTGGTGGTGCTTGTTATTGATGTGTATGTTGTCATTATTTATTGACTGTTGATGCGGTTTCGTTGGGCGAAAGGATGCTGTGGTAGTGGTTGTAATGATGGTATTATTTTTCAAATCATCGATGGATAATGGTGATAGTAACTCCAACACTTTATCGTGGTTCGAATCTAGCACTTGATTGTTTGTTGGAGTAGTAATAGGGATGTTCCCATCGTTATTTGTAAAGGTTGCGGATTGCATGACTAGTTGTGTTTTAGAATTTGATCTGCGTAAATGTAAGTTGTCGATTCTAGGTTGTAAATTTAATAATTTCTTTGCAGAATAAAGTAAATCGATAATAGATGGTGCTGTTTCAAATGGATTAGGTTGGTTATTGGAAGATGACATTTGATTATCCACACACAAGGATGTTGTAAATGAAAGTTAACAAAGTAGAGTGTCCCTAAGAAATTTGTAATAATAAAATATCCAAGTTGTCTTGACTCTGTCTCTTCTCTCTAGGTGCGTGATATTCCAGTAAAATAGTTGACTTTTCGCTCTCTCTCTCACCAGATTTAGACGAGTTGTTGGATATGGGGGTAATACACTTATCAAAAGGTGTATATAAATATATCTGTGAATATCTGGTTATAGAAAAATTTAATAATAGTGGTAGTTTAGTTAACTTCTAGGAGTTGTTTTCTTGTTTTATAAAAGAAGTAGGGAAAAAAAAAATTAGCTTCATTCTTCTGTTTCTCTCTCTGACTATCCCACTCATATATTTTTACTTATAATTAATATTTTCTGGTTTTTTTTTTCTTCGCTCTCTCTTGTCTTGCAGAAAATTTTTAATTAATTTCTTCTTTATTGTCTGTCTGTTTGTTTTCCTATTGTTTAATAATTTTTGTGTGTAGACGTGTACCCGTCACAATTTTTTTTATACCTTAATCTCCTGTTTTTTTTGAAGGATTCAGACATTTATCATTGCAACTAATTTATTAGTATCACACAAAAATGCAACAACTGCCAACCTAAAAATGTTTTTGTCGGGAGAAACATCCGGTCACGTGAAATTAGTAAAAAATTGATTGTATATTATTTATGTCTGCAATTCAATATTATTTTCCAGTTGTTTATTTAATATGTGGTACGTTCCTGGAATCTTTCTCATTTTTTAAACCGAACGACTGTTATAACAATACTCCGACGAGTACATTAATCTTGCGTAGGATGTACAATGACATCAGTCGCAAGAATTCATCGGCTACATTTGTATACACGGCAAACAACTAGTGAAACATTGGGTTCACTACTTGCTCAATTTCGCGATTCTGTGAATTCAAGAACCTCCATAATCCAACTTCCAACTTCGAACCGTCGACAACCGAAGATTAACAACAACATCCTTGTAATTTCAAAATTACTGTGTCTAGAATCAGATGTTTTTTTTTTGAACAATCCAATTGACTACTGTAGTGTTGTCGTGTAGTAGCAATGCACTAAATATAAGCACAAACAGTCGAGTGTAGGGGATTGCGACTAATACAATCAGCACTCTTATTTTACCTTCGTTGTAATCCACTAGAATTAGTCTCTGACAAAGGAATATGTTCAACAGTTACTTTCCGTGATTATGAATGAGTATGAATAATCTGCTTTCTTTTTATACACAATTTAATATATTCAAAGGTAAAGAAATAAGTGAAACTAAACTATAAGAAAACCGAGAGTTGCTGGGAAAAATACAAAGTCCAGCAATCACGGGAAAAAGACTAAACACGTGAATAACAATATAATAACAAAGTCTTGAATAGAATAGAGTCGCACGAAGACCAAATGTTCGTGCGAACCAAAACCCTAACAATACCAATTAACACCAGAAATAAGATTCTTCCTAGAATGAAGGAGAATCTGTGTGAAATGAGCTAGAACGAGCACACTATTTCACAAGTGTGTGCAAAAAAAGAGAGATATGTATACGCAAAATTGCAAACCCCCTAGCGAAGTTCGATATTACTATTGACGGTGAATGCAAGTTAATGGGTCTAAGAATAGCTTACAGTTTCTGTATTTGGAATTTTCAGAAAAGTATTTGAAATTGGTGTAGGTCCATGTATTAGGATTGCTCAAATAATAAATGCAAAAAAACAATACGGCTATTGTTACGTGGCTGTGTTCAGAATGTTCCTTCTCTGTAAGAATGTACTAAGCGAATAGGTTTGAGTTACCGGTTATGTGAAATCATAGACACTCAAGAATGAACAATAGCGTAAAAATAATAAACGATTCCTCATTGATCTAGTGTGTCCTTTCTAGTAGAATTAGACTTTTTTAGGTGCAAAAAACAACAGAACAAATTCACCACAGGGTTTTTAAACTTTTTTCGGTGCTAGTGAAAACAGCAGCATGTTGATGCAAATCAAAAATCCTTGCTTGACATCTAGTTATTCCATTTATTCTTTTTTTTTTCCTTTCTTTTTTTTTGATTTGGAACTATTATTGTCAAGACCATTGTTATTATCACGAAATAATCGGCGACAAAGTGGCTGTTTTTTTACCCCAGCAACATGTACTCCTGCCCCGCGCTTTCTTTAATTGTCCGGATTTCACACGTGGTGGTTTCCAAATATTGAGGACACCATGTAAGCATGTAAGGACTGGTCCAGCTGCTCTTCTAGCTAAGTTTTCTTCGCCACGCCCTGATGTTTAGAGTGTCGAAATTCCTTGGTGTCGATTTTTTTCTTGTCTATTTTCCAACACATATTTCCGCCTTGTACACGAAAACTTGTAAACTAATTACCTTTTGGTTCCTCTACATAAAACCATCTAACAAAAATAGTAACGTATTCGATTGCTACATTCACAGTCAGGAACACTGCAATGTCAGTAACTTACTATTATATTTGCATCAACAGTCAGCCTTACTTATTCCTAGTAGCGGAGAATTATCGATTTCAATTAATCCCCCTACCGAATATGATACCACAAAACTGTACCTTTCTCCGTGTTTCAGCCAAACACCTAAACTTAGTGTCAAGGATGTTTTTATTTTTCTCCCTACAAAATTCATACCATGCCAATGAAGTATTATTAGGCGGTAGAACTTTGAAACTTATTTGTGCATATTTCCTAATTTAGATTTTGTGTACACACAAACCAAAAAAATGTCTGGACTTCAAAATACCAACCTACCAACAGACATCACAACAACAAATTCCCTGTAGGATATGCACTGTAAATCTCATTTTCCACTTAAGAATCGATCCAAATATACGAAATAAAATGTATGTGAATCAACCAGTGCTTCTCAACGGCCGGAAATCCATGTAAATGATCCGTGATCATCAATTATACATTACATGTATGTGTGTATGTATGGCCCCAGCCACACCTTACTGCACGAGATAAAATGTCAGCTCATTTTCATTCTCGTTGATGAACTTGAGTTCGGGGTACGAGGCGTATACCAGCTGTTGCTCTTAGTAGGAAGAGGATATATGCCACCTCATCAATTGGACAACAAGATTTTATTTGACTCGTGAACGGCTGTTCTTCGGGTATTGCCGTGCCAAGTTATCGAACGTTCAACCATGGTACCACTATGTATTATAGAGTCTGTCTGCAATTTTGCAATGTTGAAATACGAGGATAAATTCTAATTTTCCGTAAAGACGCAATTTAGTAATTTTATCAGGTTTCTTTGTAAGAGACGTCAAGTATCTCTCGGTGGTTATATTAAGCTTTGGTCTGATTCAAACCCTTTATTTCGCTTATTGTCAAATTGTAAAGTTTACAGAATAGTAAAATGAAATAATATAACCAAAAAAAAAAAGCCATAAATATACTACATAACTTCCCTTTTATCCTATTTAATTTGCAGATACATCTGTTTTATGACCGTTATTGCCACCGCCGTACTTATTATACTTCCTATTATAGTATGTTCCACCAGCATAGTGATGGCCATTACTATGGGTGGAACTTATACCTGTAGTATTACCATTGAGACCAGATTTTTCTCGTTCTCTTTCATTATCAGCGTGAACTCTGTATTCAAAACTAACGCCATGGACTCTTTCATTGGATCCGGTATCTATTGTGTCAACGCAATCACTTCCTTGATTGATTAAATCACATTCACGGATTATTCTCAAGATGGCATCACATATAATTCTTCTAGCTTGGAAAGATGTCAATTTTTTGGAATCCTTCTTACCAAAGAAATTCAAATTTGAATTCCATAAACTTATTATATCTTCATCTTTACGGACACTCAATACTAATCCACATATATCATTTAATAATAATTCTTGAATTTCGCTAGAATTGGAATCAGGTATCAATGACCCAGTCAAGGTTTTCAAGACCAATCTTTCCCAAATCAAACTGGTTCTTTTCCTCATATTACTCTGCTTATTGTGATTATTACTATTATTATTATTGTTATCGAAAAACTTTCTATTAAATCGGAAGACCCATCTTCCACCTTTCGAATTTATAGGATCTTCCCATACTGGATTCACCCCAGTTTTGAAAATTAAAAATTCTGTGCCAATGTTCAATTCAAAAGTTTTCTTAATTGATGAAAAACTGCTCCATAATTGTTCCAATGAAGCAACATGATGAATTGGCTGACCTGTTGAAAAGTCAATAAATGTTAATTCATTTGTCGTTTGTAAATATGAATCTACTCCTGCATTTTGTTGCTGTAATTGGTCATCGGAAACAATAGTTTCTCCATCTTCAGATGGCGTCTTTTGTCCTTGGTCCTTCTTCTTATTTCTTGAATGGTACCATATCGTCCAACAATAAGGTAACGTATGATGTGATGATGGAACAGACAGTAATGCTTCTTGTGTTAATTTCTCAATGTCCAATTTGGCTATATTAGGTGGGAGTGTTGGAATAGAATTTGATGAATTGAATCTCCTCGGAGTTAAAACACCAGAGTTCGTTGCAGTACTTGCTGTTGGCGATGGTAATGGAGATGATGAAGATGCAATGGTGGATGGTGTGGGTGATGAAATCACTGACGAATCATGACTGGTTGTCTGATTCATTATTCTATTGAACAATGATTCAGCTCTTTTTAAATTTTCCGACATGACAAAACTGAGATAAACAACGTTATTTTGATTAAAAAATGCTTTTTGGGGTTGAAGATTACTGAATATAAATTATGGGACGGGGAGGGATAGCTATTCCACCCTGTGCTGTCTATTGATCAAATATTAATACAAGAATTAAGAAAAAAAAAAAAAACCGGGAAGATGAATATTAAAACAATTTGAAAAAGAATAATAAAAAAACCAGTGGATCTTCTTTTCTCTGTTTTATGCAATTAAGTAGTGAGTTAGTAGTAATTGATTAATACTAAATGGGATGTTATGTATATACAAAAATATGAAAGTGAAATGTGAATAAGGAAAGAAAGCGAAAGAAGAAAAATGCAGAGTGAGAAAATTTTTGCGGTGGAAAAAGAGATGGTTGGATTTTTACTTTTCTTGTTATATTTTTTTCTCCTTCTTTGGCTGCCCTTTCTTGACCGAGCTACCCCCATAAAAGTGGATAATAACCCACTTCGGCACGTGAATAAACCCTTTTGTTGGTACATTATAAAAAGAAAAAACATCAACAAGTATGATTCTTTGAAGATCAATATTGTAGCTCAGTAACGTGCTCTAATTGATATCTTACTCATCAGGAACTTGGTTTTGGTACTGGCATCTGAAGGTGAAGTGTCGGGAATCACAGTTAGACAAAAATCTGACAATATCCCACGACCTTATATTGGGAGAAGATTTTTGGTTTACCTATCAACTCCGCCTTCCATTACTATTTTTCCTATCTAGACATTGACAAGTTTTCTAACATCAACTAAAAATGTCATTTAATAACCCATTCAACGATGATTTAGAGAGAGCTGCCACAAACCAATCTCATAGATATAAAGATTACCCAGAATTTGACACGTTATCAACTAGTATCGAGAATCAATTACATTACATTAATTCACAGCTTTTATCATCGATTCGCCAAGATTTGGTTGATTATGAAAAGGACAAGACTGCAAGTGAGTTATCCGAAGGTTTGAGTGCTCAGTTTAAGAAGGCAAAGGAAGCATATCAGAAGTTGAATGAATTTGTCAAGCAATTGAACTCCGCTATTGAATCAGCAGAACGAGAACATGAGGATGTTGAAACTGTGAATTACTTAAAACAAAAAGAAGGAATACAAATCAAGTTGATAAGAGATAGTTTGGGGAATTTTAAAAATTATCAGAAAAGATTCGAAGTTGGTCAAATTAGCCAGTTGCCAGAGGATTCGTCAAAGACAACCGAACCAGAACCAGCCAGTACACAACCACAGCAACAACAGCAAGTTCAAATTACGTACGAACCGATAAATGCCGAAGAACTAGAACAGCAGACTCTCCTTATTCAAGAACGTGAGAGGGAGATACACCAAATACAACAAGATACACAGGAAATCAATGATATATTCAGTAACTTGTCATCAATTATTAATGAACAACAGTTTCAAATTGATAGTATCGAGAACAATATTTTCAGCTATAGTTCAGATGCAAGAGAAGCGTCAAATGAATTGCGCAGAGCTGAACGATACCAAAAGGGTGCGAGTGGCAGACTATTGTGCTGCTTATTGATACTTGTGGGTATTGCTTCATTTATAATTTTAATTGGGTTGATTTTTTAGAGGTAGATAAATTAATAAACTATATTATCTTTTTGCTTGTTGTCTTCTTTTTAGAAACTCTATAAAGTCTATACATTCCAGAAATTTATGTAACCATCATCACCAGCTGATACTAATATCTCCTTATCATTCTCTAATTTTGTCCAAATTACACAATTTATTTCATGAACTCCGTGACAAGATTCATGAATGGAGTAAATTTTCCATTTTCCCTTTTCAACTTCTGAGTAAACGACGATCTTACCATCTGAGCCGGCACTTGCTATTTTACCAGTTACAGCCGACCAAGCAACCGAATAGACAGCATAATTGTGAGCCTGTGGTAACTTAGCTTCCAATTCCCATACCATTTCATTAGTATGTCTAATCGAACTTGGTAAATCAGGCTTTTCTTCCTCTTCTACTTTCTTCGATGACCAAATTCTCACAGATAAATCGTCACTTGCGGATACTAATCTTATAGTATCGGCATTGGCAATAGGATTACTTGGGGTTTCAAATTTAGAACACCAAACTGTTCCTTCATGACCGTTAAGTATTCCAACACAGTTCCATTCATCTCCAGCAATATCTTGTTGGTATATTCTGATAGTGTCGTCATAAGAAGAACTAGCCAAAAGATTCATGGAAGGATGCCAGGAGACATTTTTCACATCCTGAGAGTGATCATTTAATACAGCAACACATTCAAATTCTTCTATTGTCTCGGGATCTGTTTCCCATATCCAAACTGTTTTGTCTCTAGAACAAGATGCTAAATAACGTCCTTCGAAATTCCAATCCACGGCTTTGATTTCATTCTCATGGCCCTCTATAATTGCCATTAAGTTCCATTCATTATTAGGACTAGTAAGTATCTCGTTTTGATTCTCTATGATTTCTTCAATATCATACTCCACGTCAGGCTCATCGATTCCCCAAACACTTATTGTTGAATCGAATGAACCACTTGCCAACGCCGGTAAATCCAAAAAATCCAATTTTGGATTAGAAACACCTCCCAAAGGTGGTTTGAATGCCACGGAACGTACAGATCTCTTATGGGCATCTTCTAATTGGGCTATCAATGGGAAATTTTGCCTTTCTGATAATTTGTACAAGTTTGTTGATTTGTCAGTTGATGCTGTTGCTATGATTGGAAGTGTTGGATGGGCCGAAACACTCCATAGTTTATCACTATGTGCTTTTACTGACTTTATTAATTGAACCATGGGGAATTAACTGGGGGGTATAGGGTGGATGCAATTTGTTGTCGCTCTCGGATTTTTCTTTCTTTTTTTTTTTTTTTCAGTATCGTTCTTTCTTCAACAAAGGTCAAACAAAGCAGGTGGGGAGCAAATGTTAGGCTTTCGCCAAGTAAGACAATGTGTGTCGCTAAGAAATAGAATAATATCCCCAATAAGATTTAACTCAAGCCAGTCAAAAAAGCCAGGCGAAGAGAAGAACCTGCATGACAAAGAGATATCAAAGAAGGAAGATGCCAATGTTGAATCATATTCTTTTAAGCAGACAACATCAAAATCAGCCCCTGCACCGATGGAAAATACCGGAATTGAACATTTAATGCATAAAGATAACAAACCCTATATTCCAAAATTGAAGCATGAACGAGTATCGTTTGAATATCCCAATTTACCTAATCAAGATGAGTATACCAACTTGGTTGAAGCTCCCAAATCAATAACTCGTTGGTCAAGATATATTCCTAAAATTCTAACTGCGATAGTTGTAGTGTGGTCAGGGTATACTTATTACGTATGGATGACTGATACAGAAGAAGGAGAAGACAGTACAGATCTACTTAGTCCTCATGAATTCCACAAATTCATTGTCACTCACAAGGAAAATATTGATAATGATCACTACATCATTGAAATTGTGCCAAAATTTTCACACTGGGAATATAGCCATGGATCTGATCTGGAAGGTAAAACTGTGTGGGGTGGTGACAAACTTTGGTCCGTTGAAATCAGACAACCTGACATTAATGTAGTGAGATCATATACTCCATTGCCGTTGTATTATTTAAAGTCTGAATATACCAGATCCGGTGAAAGAGAACCATTGTTGAAAGTGATTAATCCTGAAGTGGACCAGTATGATAAACACGGAGCCATGTGTCTTTACGTTAAGAGATACGACGGTGGTGAAGTTTCTAGGTACATCACCGATCGTAAAGTAGGAGATGAACTACAATTAAGAGGTCCTATAATTGAATATAAGTTTCCTTACAATCCTTTACGAAAATTACATAAACGTCCTATTTTTAAGGATTTGCCTTCCAAAGTCGAAGCAGATAATATGATAGAAACGGTGAAACGTATTAACAAATTAACTGATGTTGACAATATTGTGTTTTACGCAGCAGGTACTGGAATAGCTCCAATTTTACAAGTTTTATTTTGCAGAAGCCCATATTTGGGACATGTGGATATCCACTATTCTGCTCGACACCAAGGAGAACTTGGTGTATTACAAAGATTCTTGTTATTTTTGGATAAATTGGATAGAGTAAACATTACATACCATTATGACGACGTTCCATCAAGTGTCTTAGGTATCAAGGATATTCAACCACCAGGTGAACCCAATTATGTGACCCCAAAGACATTGGAAGAGAAAGCTCAGTTTGTATCGGCTGAGGAGATTGAAGCATTGAGATCAAAAGCCGAGGAACAACAAGAGCAGAAATCGTCTTTGTCTGAAGCTACTACTAAATTGATTCAGTCAGCAGAAGACCGTGGACAAGTATTCACTAGTGGTTTACAACAAGCCATTAAAACTCTGCAAACCCCAAAGAAACCAGCAAGTCTAGCCATTGTATGTGGCCCAGAGGGGTATGTTGAGTATGTTGCTGGTGCCAAAGATCTCGTTAAAAATGAACAGGGTCCAGTTGGCGGGCTCTTGGGCGAGAAGAAATGGAATAACTCTAATGTATATAAATTATAGATAATACAGCTTGTACAAAAACAAAAAAAAAATTTAGATTAGGTTTGATTGTTAGAATCCATGCCTATCTTTTTACCAAAATGAATCAACACCCTTTGGGCATCTCTGTATTGGGAACATAAAGTAATCACTTCTTTTAATAGCTTTCGTTTATCAAACCCACAAATCGTAGGTTGCCAGTCACTTGCCTTGTCATCATCACCACCTAATGGTCCCAATAATTCATCACAAACTTCAAACAATTTGACTTTAAATCCCAATTCACATATTCTTTGAACATATGTCGTGAAAAATTTATGGAAATCTTTATCTTCTCCTAATATTTCACAACATAATATTCTATTTTCCAAATGACTTATAGAAATTGTGTTTTCCAAACTTTCAAAACCTTCTTTCATCAACATATTTTTAGAGATCTTGTTGAAATATTTGCCCCTGCCTGTTCTTGTCCTTCTCAATACCTCTTCGTTTGTTTTATTTTCCAACAACTCGGTAATCGATTGCTCGTCATTAAACATACTCAAAGTTTGTGGTTTCTTGTTGCTTGACTCTGAACTATCCCAATAGTGAGAACCAAAACACCACCAAGACTCTGTAACTATTTGCCATACTTCCAAGTCCCGATTATATAAATAACCCGACCCATTCGATAAGGTAATTAAAGGTATTCCAAAAGAAGTGACAGCACACAACGTTATATTGTCTGATTTCAAAAGCCCTTCTTTGTTACACAATTCCAACAATGGAGCAATCGAGGTCTTGAGTAAACTTTTCTTGGCTTCCATATCCCACACTTGTAATTCTCCAATACATGTAACTACCATTAAATACTTGTTATAGCTTTCAAGGAATGACACCGGTGATCCTAAAATAATAGTTGGCAATAATCGTTTACCAGATATATGCGAATATGTCAATATCGTACCATCATTAGTAGTCACGGCCCAAAAGTTTGACCCTTCAGTTGCTAACTGTATATATTTGGGTACGAAGTCACACCAAATTTCTTTGTCCTTTCTAAAGTATGTCAATCTTGAAGGTTTAGTTTCATTGCCGGATCCATTCCTAATGTCGAGTGTAAACAAATCCTCATTCGATTTACTTTTCAATTGGAAACCAAGCTTTACCTTTGGTGTTGCTAATCTTATTTTTGCAAACGTCGTGTTTGGATTTTGTATAACTGATCCTATGAATTTCACAGGTTCCATTTCACGTTTCGCTTTTTTGTTACTTGCATTATCGTCATCAGTTTTCGGTCTTTTGTTTTGTTTATAAACCTCATCCAACACTGAATATGAAGGTTTATCAAATTCCATGCTCGACTTACTGGCAGATACAACAGGATGTGATAACGTTGTGCTTGTGTTGGGAGGTTCTTGAACTCCTTCATTGCCATTTGATATCAAAGTTGGTTGAATTCTTCGTTTACCGTTTTTGGTTGTTACTTTTTGTTTACTCAACGAAGGCACAGTAGCAGCAGTTTCAGTTGTAGCAGTTGCCGTTGTTGTGGTTGCTGTACGAGGTTTATACGGACTTGTGAATCTCAAATTAACACGCTTGTTCACAGAGGCAAATTCATCATCGGTCCTCGAGAAGAACTCAAAATTTGGAGACTGAATAACTTCAGGCGTAATTTCACCTTCTATTTTACTTCCCGAATTGCTGTTGCTGTTGCTCTTGTCTTGGTTTGTTCCTGCATCTTTCCTATCCTCGGCATTTGTAGTCAAGTCCAAAGTGGAGATGGCATCCTTTTGATTTAAAAACTCAATTGGAGGTAGTTGTTTCCGATTGCCAACCGCCTGCTCGTGTGGGTATCTAAATGTCATTGGCTTATCCAGAGTTTTTTGCAAGCGAATAAAATTGTCCATTGATTCTTCGCTAAAAGGGTACCCTAACTCATTTGCTTCAAAATTCCCAATACATAATTTACCTTCGGAAGTACAAGCAAGCAATGACTCACCATCAGCAGTCCATGTCATATCAAGGATTTCTCCCTGTACGGAGTCTTTTAGCACAGTAATGGGTGTTATTTTTGTTGTGTTCCAAATAGCCAAGGTTCTGTCAGACCCACCGGATGCGATAACTGCATGCAGTTCAGTTGTATCACGTTCAGTTGTAGAAAATATCTTGGGATTGAACTTGACCACTTCACAAGCGAAATCATGACCCACTAAACTTTTAGCATTTGTCCATTTCGCAGATCGTGAAATCAATGAAATTAGTAATGTTTGATTCTTGGTAGCAGTGGGGATAGATACATAATTGCCATCTGGAGACCAAGATATTCTTTTATACCTGACATTCAAAGGATTTTGACCAAGCAATTTAGATATATTGTAAATCAATCGAAATTTGTAATCTCCGCCTTCTTTGTCGTACAGATATTGATATATATTGACTTGTGTGTTATCTCCAACAGTAACAAGGTAATTGTTTGAAGGGTCGAAAGCAATGCTTCTTTGTATCATTGGCTTCTCATGACATAGAGTAGACAACTCTTGGAACGTGGATTTCAACAAATCATACAAATAAACTTTCCCCTTATTGTTGCTCCACGCAACTAATCTGCCGTCTGCTGAAATTGACAAATCTACTACTGGATTAGCAGGTTTATTATGTCCTTTGAAGGGGAATAATTGACGTGATTGTACTTCTTGTTGCTCAGCAACATGATAAAATACATTTCCCTCCACATCACTTGATACAAATTTATTTGGTTCTCCTGGTAGAAATCTGATCACGTTAATTAAACTATTATGACATTGTATCAACTTATATGGTGTCGTTGCTTTTAATTTTTGCTTAACTTCTGAAGTAAAGTTGACAATTATCAATTTGGTCAAGTGTAGTAATTCCTTCACGTCCCAAAGACCTATAGCGTTGTCGACCCCACATGAAACCATAATAGTATCATTACAATTCACGTCAATAGAGTGTATTCCCCCATCATGAAATACTTGAGGTAATTTGAAAAATTTCATTTCTTGCAAGGATTGATATATGGATAATTATGATAGTAATTACTTATGTATATACAATTGTCCATATTGTTTTTCTGGCTGGCTGGACAAAATATGTCAATGGCAACAACAAATTCACGTGACCTTCAGGTGAAGAGACAAACAAACCAAAAGAGAGAGAAAATTTTTCTTTTCCTGGGTTCTGTTTCTGCTTTTTCCGTTGGGTTTTTGTTTCTAGAGCAAAGAAAAGAGAAGACAATTAACGAAAATCCTCAAATAACAAGATTAGACTTTACACTTTAACAAAAGAAGAGGAAAACCAATTTATCCAATACAAGTTTTTTTTCATTCAAAATCAACCCATCAATCAAATATAATAACTATACATTATGGCTAACGAGGAATACGGAACAGATTCGAGCTCTGACTTTACGGAATATTGGATTGATTTGTTTTTAGGCATCAAAGGTAACGAATATTTCTGTGATATCGATGACGAATATATTCGAGACAGATTCAATTTAACTGGTTTGAATCTGGAAGTTTCTAAATTACCTACATTAATAGATATAATAACAGATGTTATAGATTTGGATCTGCAACCAGAAGAACATAAAGATAGTTTGGAACATAACGCACGTATATTGTACGGCTTGATTCATGCTAGATATATTTTGACTACCCGTGGATTGAATAAAATGTTTGAAAAGTTTAGAAGTGGTGATTTTGGTTATTGTCCTAGAGTGCATTGTCAGTTGAACCCGTTATTACCGATTGGATTAAACGATCAACCTAGAATGGCGTCCGTGAAATTATATTGTTCGAAATGTGAAGACCTATACAACCCAAAATCTGGGAGACATTCAGTGATTGATGGCGCATACTTTGGCACGTCATTTCCAGCTATGTTTTTCCAGAATTTTCCAAATACCATTCCAATACACTCCAAAGAAACGTACGTACCAAGGGTATTTGGGTTCAAATTACACGAGTATTCGAAATTAAATAGATGGAGAGAATTGCAACGATTGAAGTTAGAAAGCAGATTAAGAAAAAATGGAATACAGATTGATAATGTCGTTGGGGGATTTATAAGTAATGAGGACGATGATGACCGCAGTAATAGCACCAGCAACGCTCAACAGCTACAAAGTGCGTCATCACAGTATAGGAGCCTGTCTCAAAATCAAAAGTAATAGTTATTAGGAAACAAAATCCGAACTGATGAGACCGCTACCAAGGTTAAATCCGTTTCTTTTTATTTTAATTTTGCATAATTTTGTTCATATATTCTTAATGATTTTTTTGCTTGTATATTGTGTAGCGTGATGTTAGTGGATTAATAGAAGATTTATAAATGATAAGATTCTAGTCAAGAGTGAATGGGGAAAATAAAAAAAAAAGAAAGTCTCTTTCCTTGTCTTTGGCGTTTGTCAGAGAAAAGGATTCTACGTGTGTATTACCTTGATATCGGTAGTTTTTGTTGATATTAGCGATGGTCGTGTGTAAGGTGAGATTTCTCGACAAATCGTGAACCCATTTGTTTCCGAACGAAAATTGAAAATTGATCAAGCAGACAACCTCCACTGGTAACTCTGAAATGTCATTGAGGCTGTCTTTAATTCTACGCCGATGTAGTAGATCATTAACTACAGTGAGTCTAAATGAAGCATCTGTTCAAGAAATTACCAACGAGCAAGGGTTTGTCCCGTCGAATTCAAGAATTTTTTCTATGATTCAACCAACTGGTAAGATTCACCTAGGCAATTACTTGGGAGCCGTGAAAAGTTGGAGGACTCTATCTGAGTTTAATTCAGATCCGACGTGTAAATATATATATGGTATAGCTGATTTGCATGCAATTACACTTCCCCAAGATCCCAAAAAATTAAAAGATTATAGATATCAAGCCATCGCAAGTTTATTAGCCAGTGGGTTGGACACTTCCAAGTGTATTTTATTTTTCCAAAGCAGTGTTCCTGAACATTCAGAATTGAATTGGTATCTCACATGTATGACGAGTATGGGTGCATTGAATAGAATGACTCAATGGAAACTGAAAGCTCAGCAAGGGGACACAAGTTCTATATTAGAAGATAATGTTTTAGAAAAGACAAAAGCCGGTTTGTTCTGCTACCCTGCACTACAAGCTGCTGACATATTATTGTATAGGTCAACACATGTGCCGGTGGGAGATGACCAATCGCAACACTTGGAGTTATGTCGAAACATCGCCAAAACATTCAACAGCACTTATCAAACTGACTTTTTCCCATTACCAAAGACATTGTTGACTCCAGCAAAGAAAATTCTATCATTGAAGAATCCGGCCAAAAAAATGTCAAAATCTGACCCAGTAGTCACTTCATGTGTTTACGTCACAGATTCACCTGGCGATATTCAATTGAAAATTAAAAAGGCAACCACTGATTCCATTCAGGGACCAATAAATTATGATCCAATAGAACGTCCAGGTGTTTCCAATTTGATTAATATTGTATCTGGAATTAGAAATAAACCTGTCGATGAGGTGGTGAAGGATATGTCTGGGATCATAAATCACAAGCAATTAAAAGATTATGTCACTGAAATTGTGATTGAAGAATTCGACGAGAAGAGACAGTTGTACGAAGAATTGATGAAAGATAGAAGTTACTTAGAAAAGATTTGTTCAAGAGGCAGAGACGAGGCAAGAGAAATAGCACTGATAAACTTACAACAAGTGAAACAAATTATTGGAATGGATTAGTGAATGCCTCAGCATTTAGCATTGTATATAGACCATTATTAGACCATTATCCGAGTGTATATATATATTTACAAAGTTTATTCATCAGGATAGACCTCGTCTTAGCAAAGGTAAAATACTTTGTGTATATAACAACACGTCCCTAAAATTGACGTGTCTCACGTGTTTGTGTGTGGTTGGGAACCAGCTTCATAAAGTATTGTGACCAGAAGGAACACCAAAAAAAAAAAAAGCTGCGAAAAACAAAAAAAAATAAAAAACAACAGAAATAGGTCGACGTTTTCGTGCGAGAAAATACTCTCCCTGGTACCAACGGTCGTAGTAAACGGTCGCACTAGAAGATTTAATAATTTTTTTTTTCGCGTTGTTTTGATTTGATAAGTCTACAATTAAAATAGGATCGTGTTTATGCGAGTCTTACACAAATGTTTTTTAAGCAATTTTAAACTACATTTGTTTAATAATTTCTAAATGGAATGAGTTTGAAATTTCTTAAATAGTCTTTCTCGTTTACTAGAAGTTTGTTTCAATTTGTTTTTTTTTTTAGCAAACAACACAATCTAGCACAACACAGTCATCCCATTCCCATTCAACAAATTTCAACTAGTACAGCCAAAGAAAAAAACAACAACATCAACTATAAACAACAACAACAATTTTTTTTTCCTTCTTACAACACTTTCTTTTCTTAAATATCAATTTCAACTTCTTTTTTTTTATTTCCAATAATTCTATTTATTATTAATTAGGGTTGTTTTGTCTAAGTTGTATTGATATATGAACTGACAACTAGCATTCCGTACCACTAATCAAATTTTACACATCCCACCAAGCTCAAACATAAACTGTCAAAACTAGCAACCAACTCATACGCAAACTTCACAAACTATTATATCCACAATGTCAGCAGAAGATGATTCTATTAGAATGATGCAAATCAAAATTCTATACTCCTTGGACACACAGCCAAATGTATATTTATCACGGTCAGAAAATACGCTCCCAGTGAAGACTGTTCAGATGCCACTAGGGTTGAATTCTGATGAGCTAATAACACTTGGAGGTTTGGAGCTAAGAAACTGTGTTGAGCAAGTTGTGAACTCGGCACCTGACACGTTCAATTTAAATTTCCGAGATTTTGAAGTGTATTACCAAGATATCAGTGAACAACCAGACGAGCCTTTTGTTGCCAATGGTGTCATTTCAAACTTGCTTCATTCTGATGAGTCATGCTTGGTCCCCGGGCGAGTTTGTCAAAGTCTAGGTGCGACTTCGATTTTTGGTAATAAGTCAAGAATATCTTCAGAGATACTAGAAATTAGAATGCAGCTACGCACCATTGAAAAACCTACTCCAAAAGAAAAACCACCACCACAACGACAACAACAACAATCACAAGCAAGCTATCAAAGGTATCCTCCAGCTCAAAGAACTAATCTGCAAGTAATTTCTGAAAGAAAACGACATTACGAATCGTATTCATCAAATGAGCCGGTACCGGCCAAAGCAACAAGAACTTTGTCACTCCCATCATTTGTCAATCAAGCGGCAACTACCCCACGTCACAGAAGAGAGAACGTCGAAGAAAGATTCAAGGATGCTCCATTTTATCAGAACCTGGATAAGATAACCTATGATAGTAATCAATCTCGGAAGCGCTACCAATCTACTGGTCGCTCGCCCGCGGCATCCCTCCAGCCACAACGCGCGACGCGTACGAGATCTATGTATTCATCCAATATTCCTGTCATATCATCCCCTATTAATGAAGAACCATATTCTGATGATCCCGACTACAATTTAAATGAAGACCATATTCCCAATGAAGACGATGTTTCTAGTGAGGGAAATGCTTCTTCAGTCACTTCACCATACACACCACAACAACCACCATATAAACCTCCAACACCAACACAACTCCCTGATGATCTCGATAACATTCGTAGTCACACCATTCAAAGTTCAAAATTACCTCGAAACCATGGACTAGTTTGTATTAATGAATGTTGCCGTACATCAACATCAATCAATTGGAGATACTTTGAAACTGAATATAAATCTGAATACTCAAAGATACTTACTGCTCGTAAGTTTGATAAAAAGAACTATGAGGGTATGTTTGGGCCATTATGTAATGCTTGCTTTTTGTTTTATAAAAATAAAGGTTTCATGAGACCAGAACATGTTGTCAGAAAGTACATTCATCAACAGAGATACAATGCTAAACTACGTAAAAAGCAAAAGGAAGATGAAATAAGTCGAACATCACTAGATGCTGTTGCTATGAAAAAGTTTGTAGCTGGTACATCCATGTCATTGAATCCAGCTTCGTCACCTGGTGCTAGTTTCCCTCCTCCAACCCATACACCTTCGGCTATCAATCAAGTCATTCAAAATAAGGCATCATCATCCGCAGGATTCAACAATGGTGGTAATTACAACCCAACACCAACTGGTTTTACCCCTGATTACAATGAGTTGTTGCATCAAATAAACGCATATGGAGGCCCTCCAACAGATATAGATCCTTTGCCTGGTACTACCCCTCCTATGGTTGCCACCAAATCAGACACGCGAGTGATTAACGTTGAAGGAAGTGAGGTAGAAGGGTTTGATAAAGCAACGAAGCTTAACACTCAGGTAATTCAACTGCTGTTGGTTGATAATTCAGACGAGAACAAAGAGAATTTGCCACCAAAGTCAATCTCCAACCATGATTATAGTCAGATGATAAGCTCATTTCAAGAAAATGGTACCGATTGGATGAATTTCTTCACTTCTCCTAAGAAAAATAGCCCCAATTCCAAAACCCCGGTTGATGACCAAAATGACAAATCGCCACTGAAGGGCATTAATGGTTTTAAAAAATCCCTTATAAACATACCGTCGTCGCCATTTCAATCCACAATGGGTGGTCCTCCTTCAGATAACGAGGAACTACATGATTTGAATGCTGAAATAAATAACATGATCAATATGAGTCCGTTTAAATCTTCACCTAACATGGCTAAAAGAATTGACACGACTAATCTGATTATGTCGAATCGAAGTAAAGATGCCAAAAGACAGACCCAGGCATCTACTCCAAATACTGATTTTTATTCCAATGATGATGAATTGGATAAAAATATGGCTAATGCTGTTGCTGAGTTGGACAAAGAAAACCAACCAGTCGTATAAAATAAAAACGGCTACACATGTAAAATAGAATAATATTTATATACGTTAATAAAAGTAAATATTCGTTAAACTATAAAAAAAAAAGTATTCTTTCACTTCATAATTTTTTTTATTTTCTAACACCAAAATCTATAGTATCTTACATAAAATGGGGATTCTGCTAATTTGCCTTTTTCCTCGGCCATTTCTTGCTGCAACAAATCTATATCAACATTGATTCTACCGGTATCGACATCGATATCTTTTGCTCTGATGAACAATCTCCAATCTCTTTTCCAGATTTTATAACCTAACCAAGATGCCAATATCACAGGTACTCCCAAATATCCTAAGAAGAAGTCATACGCATTAGGTGCTGTTTTAATCGGGAACAATGATACATAAAATTGAGCAATCAAGAATAGCATGTTTAATATAAGTCCCACATATGAGCCCCAGACCCCAGTTTGAGCAAGGAATGGCAACTCTTGCAATGATCTATTTTGAGCTCTCATTGCACTTCTGAACCGAATATGACTCAAATTAATACTCATCCAGGTGAAAATTGAAGAAAGACCGGAAAGAGCAAGTAACCAATTGAACGCAACAACTTGTTTATCGTTATCTGCTGCAATCAATGCAAACAACCCAAAGAGATTTGTAATGAGAACAGCAAATAATGGTCGTCCTGCTCTATCAATGTATCCTGTCCATTTTGGAGCCATGCCTTGTTCAGCTAAAGAGTTCAAAGTTCTGGATGTGGCATAGACTGATGCGTTACCAACAGATAAAACGGAGATTAAAATAACAGCATTGATTACACTTGGTAAACCTTTAATTCCACCGTTAATTATTGCAATTGTGAATGGTGATGCAGTAACATCTACGGACGAGCTTCCGAGTAATCTTTCATCATTGTAAGGAACTAAAGTGGCAATCATTATAATTGAACCCAAGTAGAAAATAACAATTCTCCAAAATACTTGCTTGATAGCTCTTGGCAATGCTTGACGGACATTCGAAGTTTCACTAGCAGTTAATGCAATCATCTCCGTACCTCCATACAGGAAAACTGCCAAGAGTAAACTGTTAAGTTGTCCCTTGAAAGAATAAGCAAATGGACCTGGATCTCTCCAATACTTTCCACCAACAAACTCGTGAGTAGGACCGCCTCCACAAATTAACACAATACCCAAAATAATAAACCCAATGACGGCAATAACTTTGACTGTACAAAACATAAGTTCAATTTCACCGTACCATCTAACGTCTAACAATGTGATAAAAACCACAGCAACCCAAAAAATTATGACAAACACATCAGAATTGATAGTGGTATTCCAGTATTTAATAGTAATTGCACCAGCAACTAGCTCCAAGGGTAATAAAACAAAAAATTGCATGAAATAGTTCCAACCGCAAGCAAATCCAATAGCGGGCTCCAACATTTTAGATGCAAATACATTGAACCCTCCAGAAATTGGGAAAGCAACTGCTAATTCGCCTAATCCTTGCATCGTCATAAACACAGATATGGCACTCACCGTCCATGCAATGACAATGGCTGCTGGACCTCCAGTGTGCAAAGCAGACCCTGATCCCACAAACAAGCCCGTGCCGATACTTGAGCCAATTGCAATCATTTGCAAGTGTCTGGTCTTTAATTTTCTTTGCAAGTTGGAATTTGCGGCGTTGATGTTGATCCTTTCGATATCTGTAAGCTTTTCATAATCAGTTTCAGAAACGGGTCCGTCTTTCGGTAAAGCTGGTTTGAATGAATCTTTGAAGGTTGTCCATAAACTAGGAGAAGGGGTGTTCTCAGTTGAAGGGGTTCTGTTCAACTGGATAAAGGTGTCGTTACTTTCTTTTTTATGTAGCATTTGTGGGAAGTTGAAGAATGAAATAAAAGAGAAAGGAAAAACAGTAACTACGTTAGGGAAAAATTTGCATTATATATATATACAAGGCTGGTATGGCATCTCATTAATTTGTGGATCTATATGAAGGTGTTTGGATGGTTTGCAATCATAAATGGAAACTGATAGATTTTTATATTCCTTGCGAAAAGGCACCCTGACAAAATGAGTCATAATTTTTTTCTATAAAGCCATCTTATTTTTTTTCAGTTTAGCAAGTTGTTAAACCTTAAAATGCAGGGTTACACACTAGAAACTACTAACAAGTTTTGACAGTGTTTACATAATGCCTTGCGTTGCAAAAAAATTGCCGTTAAATAGATCAATGTTGCAGCAGCAAAAAAAAAAAACCTCACCCGATGCGAATATCGGTGTTAGATGCCTCACAAGTAACCACCAAGCCTTTTATTTCTTTCGCTTGCGATTGCTACCAGGATCCAAAAGTTGACTGTACGCTTCTTCTATTCCCACGACTCTGGGAACCAATAGTTTAAGGAACTCTTTGATTTCTTGAATACTTTCTTGTTGACTTGATAGTTGTTTTACCAATTTATCAAATTTTCTACTCTGTAGAGCTATCTTTTTCTCTATAGCAGAATTACGACTTGTTACAGTTTCAAGTAATTGGTCAGTTTTTGTAGCAAGGTCCGAGAAGTGGTCTGCTTGTTTCTCGAAGTTTTTATTCACTTGTTGTATCTCTTTTAGAACCGGTTTGTTTGTTTCCACTCGGGACTTTTTATGTTGTACGTTTGCCTCCTCTATTGTTTGTTTTAACACTGTTGCAATTTGGTTGATTATCTGGGGATCTGTGATCTGGGACAGTTTCAAATGTTCGATATCATTTTGAATTTGGTTTACTTGAGTTACCATGGTCTCAAATTTAACGTCTGAAAACCTTAATAATATCTGTGCAGCGTTTGCCATTTCTTGCTTCAATGTAATGGACTCCAATTCCAACCTGGCAGCATTCAGAATCAATACATTGGTGCTGTCGTTCTTGTCGAACTCCGTTGGTCTGGTATTAAAAGTAGCTGAGAAAGTATCAAATTCACTTGTGTAATCTGTTTCTTGAGTTTGTGTAGTATGCTTGGATAGCATTATTTATTGGCTGTTGGATTGGATTGCAGTATATGAAGTAGTGATATTTTTTTGCAACACACTCAACAACCTTATTTCGATTTCTGTAGTTCTGAAGCCGCGGGCAGACAAAATGGTTGACAGTCCAAAAGAAAAACAAAAAAATCCCATCGAAACCCGATCCTAATTAAAACAACACATTAACATAATCACATTTACACCAACTTTTCCGTAATGGCAGAGATTAATTCATTCATGCAAAGTATGTTTTATTAATTTTGATAGACTTCCAGTTAAAACTTTATACTAACGATAATTATAGAAAAAGTACATGTGATTACATCAGATGCAAGATTTTTCGAAGGGAAACTAGAAGGATACGATAAATCAACAAATATAATACTAAGTAACTGCGTTGAAAGAATTATAAGTTCCAATGAAGTAGACGAAGAGGAAGAAGAAGAAGAAAACCAAGAAATCCCCTTGGGTGTTTACATAATACGAGGTAACGAAGTGGTTTGTATTGGAGAAATAGATGATGAACTATATAAGTCAATCAATTGGCAAGAGTTGAAGGGCCTGCCATTGAAAACTACCAAAAATCCATTAAAATAAAACAAATCTTTCTATTATAAATATATATTTATCTATATATAAACAGAGAAAATGTGGCTATCATTTTGTTTCCTCCTTGACCAATGGGATGCCAGCAAGTTTCATTTTCACAGCCAACTCTAGTAAATAATCAATTGCCTCATTATAAACTTTTGCCTTCCACACAGTTTCACCCCATACATAGATACCGTGTCTTCTTACCAAAACAGCAGATGCACCAGGGTAATTTTTAATGGCTTCTTGTAATGAGTCAGTCAAGTCTTCTTCGTGAGGAGTGTTTTCAATAATTGGAATAACTAACTTATCATAATATTCCATGCTTCCAATTTTCTCAATTTTTTGAGTATCTTCATTATATTTCAACTTAGGCAATGCTTTAATTTGTTCAATATGACTAATTGTGAATTCTTTTTCATTTTCCAAAAACAATGTAATCATCACCGCATGCTGTGAGTGGGTATGAATACAAGCACCTGCGTCTCTCAATTTATAGCAACTAATAAATAATGGTGTACATGCACTTGGCTTATATTTGTAAGATTTAGTTAATTCTTTAGGGATATCATTTGGAGTACGTAATATAGTCTCATCTGGCAATTCAACCAAAAACATTTCCCAAGGTTGGATTCTTTCCTTTTGAACACCAGAAGGTGCAATGTATACTAAGTTTGGGTTGGGACCATCTACATCTCTGATGGATATTCCCCCACCAGTTCCTGTGACCCAATTGTTATCATAGAATAGACGACATAATTCACAAATTAAATTAGCTGGATGGTTTGGATCTTTAAAATCTTCCTGCAAGTTTGGTGGTAATACTGAGAGTTTACCATTTGTTGAATCGTCAGCATGTTTGCAATGACAAGGTGCTGACATGGTTGGATATAGTCCTTGAGTGGAAGAAGTAGCTCCTGCTGAAATATTTTTTTTTTTTAAGGCAGCATTCACGTGGGGCCAAGCTCGTGCTGATTTCTTAATTAAAAAATTTTTTTAACTGTGGTGCCTTCACTAGGTTGGACGTAATGACGCAATGAATATTGTTAGGATGAATTTTTTATTGTTCAAGTTTAGACATAGTGAAGTTAAACATTTAAGTTCAACTTGCTACAGCTTCCTTGATGACATTTTCAATTTCTAATTTTACAAAAAATTGGCACAGAATCAGTGCTAATAAAAATGACACATCTAGTTTGTAAGAATGGTGTTATCTGATATTAGGTCCTTGTTGACCATCATGGTAACTACAATATCTACACAACCTATTATAAAGTGAAAACTATAAATCCAATTTTTATATAAAACGTGAAGCGATTGTACAACACTTTTTGTGTGTACAAAATCTGATGTTTGACCACTGATAAGCATATTAAAATTCGTGATATTTTTTTTTTGCAACTTTTCAACCACTAAAAGATTCAAAGATTTATTGGAGTCTAATTGACTTGACAGATATGTCACCAAAACCTCCTTCAATAACAATTTTGTCTTTACCATATCCTATAATTGGTCGAATTCTATACGAGTGTTGGAAAGTGGACTGCAAAGTTTGTCTGATTTTACCCATGCTATATACTTGCAAAGAGCTATACTACGAATACAATTACATGTTGTACACCTTGAAGCCATTAATTATAGATACTGGAATTTCCAAAGAAAAACATAAAGAAACGATACCATTTACCAACTTTATTAAATTATTACATAACGAAACAGCATGCGCCAAAGTAAATTCATTATATTTGAATTTAACTCCAGTTCTTTTCAACAGACGGCCCATGCAATTGGTACTAAACAATTTGAAACGATTTGAAAACTTGAATCATCTTGCAATTAAAATCAAATCAATTGAATGGGTGACTCAAAATCTTAGACACTTTCCAACCACAATCACGAGTTTGAAAATTACATTGGCAAGACGGATCCAATCTTCCTCGAGTTTAAATGTTGATGGTATTGAAATTCCCAATTTTCGACTAAAGGCTTTAAAATTCCAATCTTTGGTAAACTTGCAGAAACATAAATCGTATCGTTATCCATTGAATATTATATCTTCAATGAGAAGAAGCAATAATCGACATCTTGTCAGAGCCAATAGTTTAAATCAATTAAAGTCATCATCGATGCAAGTTTGTCGAGTTCTAAGTAAGCTAATTTCAAAGAATCGGGAGTGTTTGGAACTCATAGATTTGGAGATGGTTAATTTAAATCAGATTTTCTTAATTTTGAGACAGAATTATAACTTCAATATTTTCAACAGATATTTCACCAAATTGAAGTTAATCAAAGTAGATCAGTGCACCGACTATCCCATTTTACAGATATCTCATTGGTTACATAATTGCAACCAAATAATTTATCTTAATCATTACTTGTCCACGTTTACTATACTTCAACAAAACCCCCCTAATGATGGGATTTTGGAGATAAAATACAGCATGATTTTATTTGACTATAAGCTTCAAAAAATCAAGCATGAATTGAATCTTAATTGAACAATTGGAAGGAACTGGCGCTACCAATATTCAAAAAAATATTCCCTACTCATGAAAACAAAGGAGACACACATGAAAAGAAAAAAAAAAGATCTGGAAGACAACTCAACTCTAAAATTCAACAATTCATCAAATAGAAAATGAGTGATAAACTTGCAAGAACTATCCAAAGATTTCAAGCTAAAATTGACAGTGGTTCATTCTACGAAGCTCATCAAACATTGCGTACTATAACAAATAGATATGTGAAAGCGAAACAATACAAAGAGGCCAAAGATTTGTTATATCAAGGTGCCACCATATTATTAAATAATAAGGAATATGCATCAGCATCCGACTTGGTAAATTATTTGATACAAGTTTATGACGAAGAAGGGATTTTGGTCAGTGATAAAGATGCAAAGTATAAATTGATTGATTTGATTTCCAATTTGCCTAATAATGATCCTAGTTTAATTGATTTAGCCAAATCAAGTATCAATTGGTCTAAGAAAACACCAGAATGTAGTAAATTTGGAGACTCCGATTTGCATCACTTATTTGGGTCAAAATTGTTAAAATACTTGGAACAGGGTAGTAGTGACGAGGGCAAGGAAGTAGATGATCGAGTCTTGAATGCTGAAGAAAAATCCAAAATCTTTGCTGTTGCGGAATTACATTTGGTATTGGGAACTTTTGAAAGTGTTGCTTTGTATGTGAATTATTTGGTACAATGTTCTAAAGCCAATCCTCTGGTCGACCCTGGAGTATTTTTGAGTAGAGCAATAATCAATTATTCTTATTTGAAAAACATCAAGTTTGTTCAAGAATCCCAAACTATCTTTTTGAGTAAAATAGAAATAGAAAAGAAAGAAACACTCAAGTATGATTTTCAATATTATGAAGAGTACCCAGTGTTGAATTTTTTGCAATTATTGGTTGCCACGTTGCAAAAGGAACATACTTCCAATAGTCAAAAATTCGTCAAATTGTATGAACAGTACAAGAGTACTTTAAAAAAGTATGAAATCATTGCACCAATAGAATATTTAGGTAAGTTCTATTTCAATGTGAATATTGGTACTTCCAACCAACAGGGCAATATGTTGGCAAATTTCATGAGTGGTTTACTTAAGTAGGTGTGTTGTTCTAATTGAAAATATCTATCTATACAAATGTGCGAAAAAAGTGACGAATGTTTGTGATTTTTTTTTAATAATTATCACCCGCTGGTTCGTCATCAACATCTTTCTGAATTGAGGACTGTGTTAATGCATCGACCAACTCTGGTCTTTTCAGTTTCAATAGCTCATGCTTTGCTTCTGAATAAGTGCACCATCGTCTCTCTCTTTTCTCCATTTCTGGCCAAGTCACACTCAACTGATCAACTTGTAATTCAAAGAAATGAAATTCTGATTTTGGAATGCCAGCAGCATCATCAGGGTTGAATTCTCCCTTTATAATGGGTGCCTTACTACCTCTTGAATCGAAAACAACTGGCAATTTCTTGACAATTATACCTTCGACACCAGCTTCTTCCCAAGTTTCTCTAACTGCGGTTTCCAATTCAGTTTCATCTAATTCGTTTCCTCCTTTCGGGACTATCCATTTATTCTTATGTTTGGACGACGAAATCATAATCACCTTGTCTTTACTTTCATTAAGACATATACACCCTGCAACTATTCTTGCACCAGTTTCTGCGTTATAACGTTGATTTTCTCTTCCTTCTCGAGCTGTTGTTGGCTTTACAGGCAAGTTCGGGTTTGCGTACGGCTGTTCCATCGGATTAATTATGTGAAAATGTCTATGTTGAAAAATTTGAACTATAGATGGCAATGCAAAGGTGATAATTTTCAGATGATTGGAGTATTCACTATGAGTGGTTATTACTAGCACTAATCAAGGGGGGGGGGATTCTAATAAATAATTGACTAATAGAAGGAGTCAAATAAAAAAAAAAAAAAGGTGGGGAGAACAAGGCAGAGAGAAAGAGCACAGGATATATATAGTTGAACGTGATGAACACAAAAAAAAGTAAATTGAAAAAATTAATACTTGACTGGGAACAGTGCATTTTATAATTTTCACTATCGCAGTATCATAAAGTATTCAAACTGATAGATGAAGTTTGATATGTGGATGCACTAATGAACGGGGTCTTGGGTTTGTAAGTACCCATTGACCTTGGACCAACAATAACAAACTTAGTCAAAACTTTTTGAACCAAGGACACACCACTATCAAGAATGTCAGAACTGAAAAAAAATCTATGGGGCGAGAAAGCTGACAGAAGTAAGGAAAAAAATCGCCACTGGCAAGCAAAGCAACACGGACCTATTGAATAAAGTCTTTTTTACCGATTGACAATTTATTACTTATTAGAAATTAGACAATTACGATGAATCACGATCCATACTACTGGGGAAGACCATCCAATGACACTTACGGTGCATACAATTACAATATTGCCCAAGCCAACAACCACAACAGTTCACAAGCTGAGAACAATCATAATTTCCCAAAAATGAACACTCAACAACCTATCATTACAGGGACATCGGTGATTTCTCTGAAATTCAAGAATGGTATCATAATGGCAGCTGATCATATGGGATCATATGGATCTTTATTGAGATTCAATAATCTTGATAGATTGATTAAAGTGGGAAGTGAAACCGTTGTTGGTATTTCAGGGGATATTTCAGATTTGCAATATATTGCCAGATTATTAGATGAATTGGAAATCAGCGAAGAAGTGTATGATAACGATGGTGGTGATTATTTACGTGCACCTAATGTTCATGAATATTTATCTCGAGTATTGTATAATCGAAGATCAAAAATGAACCCATTGTGGAACGCAGTCATTGTTGGTGGGTTTACTAAAGACCGTACTCCATTCTTGAAATATATTGATCTTTTAGGTGTCACTTATCATGCAAGTACAATTGCAACTGGGTTCGGGGCTCATATGAGTTTACCACTTTTAAGAGCATTGATTCCTGAAGATAAAGATTACGTAAATGTTGATGAACAACAAGTGAGTAAAGTAGTTGATGACTCAATGAGAGTTCTCTTTTATAGAGATGCAAGATCAGGGTCTTCATACCTGGTTGTTGTAATTAAACTCAATGACGAAGGTAAGGTGGAGTTTGAGCTCAAGGAAGCTAAAGTTGAAAATCAAAGTTGGAAATTCGCTGCTGATATTAGAGGATATGGTAGTACTCAACAATAATTTTCGCAATCAATTATAGTATACATATATATCAATATATACAAAAACGAAATTAAAGTTAACATTCGGTCACGTGAAATATCAATATACCTAATTTGTAGAGCTTAAACTGGCTGTAGGTTTTTGTTGCTGCGAATTTAGCAGTAGCAGCAAGTTTAGTCGATTGAGGTCTTGGTCACGCCAAAGTGGAGTAAGTAGACATTGTTACAGATCCCGTAATATCCCTTCAAACATAAGTTGACTGCCACACATTGCACTCAATGCGTCATGGTATGACTATTGAGCTAATTATATAGTTTAGACCATGGGGGTAATGCACGGCAAACATACAAGAAGTATCTACATTACTAACTATATAATTAATGCTTGTGTTTCGCTAGAGTCAAATAGTACCCGTTCCTATGGTGTTGGTGATACAAGTAGGTGCAGCTCTATTTGGACTAGCGAGTCTCGCAGTATAACGATGACAAACACAGTGCATACCGTTCATGGTGAAAAATCCTTTAGTTCGGCTTTAAAGTTTTTTCATTTGTTCGTTTTCGTTGAACAGGAACTTACAATATTGTCCACCTCGGTGTTAATGTCATTTTAATTTAGTTTGAAGTATGTGAGAACGGTGGATGGGTCAACGAGCCGTGTTTATAAAGCCGAGTGGCATTCTAAAGGTGATCTATTGAGTAGCTTAGTCAAATCCTGTGCATCGCGTCCTTTGTTCACTGATGTATATGCTTGATATACGTCGTAAACACTGTGGTTTCAACGTGGGACCACTATTTGCTATTGTCAAAAGACAAGAGCCAAGAAGTATTTCCTTTGTGATTGGGTAAAAGTGTTCTGCAACCATGAACGCACTTTGATTGGAAAAAAAAGTAAGGGGGTAACTGGCAGTAGTCTTTACACTCTCCCCAAAAAGCCTTTCTCTCCCTCTCTTACAACGTGTGCATGTTTTTAATTAGTTGTTCACCTTCTTTATCTTTTCACATGGTACAAGTATTATTATTCACTCGTGGGTAGGGTGTAAGAAAGACGGATACATCTTTGACGACGGAAGAATAAATCTTATTCCGTGGAAAGTATTTCGGTAGGAATTGGAGGACAAGGGCGGGGCGGGATGTATCTTGTTCTTAACTCCAGGAGTCTCTATGGAGATGTCCGTTTATCCGCCTTCTTCAGTGCATAAAAAGAAATTTCTATATGCATCATCGATTAAAAAATGGGTTTGTGATACCGGAAAACTTAAACGGTTTTCCTAAATAATAATTTAGCTTTTGTGCATATACGTTTTAATCAACAAATTAATTTTTCAACTCCTGCCCAAAACAAGCGTGACAGGGCGGATCAGACACAACGATCTCCTTTATCCTACACCCACTCAAACGGTTTGTGCGACACTTATATTACAATATTTTGCGCAAATTCCCAAGAAGCATAATTTCATCTCCTCCCCCAGCGTTGAAATATAATAAGTGGGGGACATCAATCACACAGGGTGAAACATAACTGAGATCTTCAGAATTCCTTTTTCTGGATATGTTTTACAATCATCTTAAGCTCTATGACGAAATGAAATTTGTCAAAGACCGAAGTAGTTATCTTTTTAACAGATCTGTAAACTTAGTTCTTTGCAGAACACAGGGTCTGTATCAATGACGGGACCTCTGTTTTTCGCTTGCTATCCAATTCTCTTGCATACTACCCAGGGGAGCCACATAGGACATCTACAATCTTCAAAACAAGTCAGCCATGTCAATGAAAAGCGCCTTTAACCTTTGTGAGATGTCCATTTTGTGATAAGCCAGGTGGTCCACTTAACCAACCTCAACTTGGAATTGAAAATGATATTAAGAAGAAATACTTTTCATGCAGAAAAAGGAGAGACAAAGCGCTTTTCAACAATACAAATTTCAGCCGAATGCAAACGTTTTAGATAGCAAAAAAAGAGAAACATGCATTTAGTAGTCCGTCCCTCACGGTTCTCCGTTCATCGTAGTCCGCCCCCTGAAGTCGGGATTATAAGGTATTTGTCCATGTCCGTTTTGTTTTGAATTTGTCGTTATCGACGCTATAGAACCAAGTTTAAGAATGACATATAACGTTGAAGCCTGATTTATCCGTATATATATTTAGGTGACATCAACAGGAACAACCAGTTGCATTCAAATACTACCTTACGTCGCTATATTCTGGATTAGTATAGTGCCGATAAAAAGAATTGGTATTTTAAACTTTCGATGCATTGTGCAGCAATGCAAATGATCAAAATATCCAAACGTTGAGCTTGCGGGTGATGCCAAAAAAGAAACAGCATTTTCTAAATAGTACAATAAGAGGAAAACACCTATTCGCCAGGATAAAAGTTTATCAAATGGATTATTGTGACTTAATTTATTTAATCAGATTTAAGATTTGGAATATTAGTAAAGTACGAGATGGTGAGAAAAATTCAGCTTGGCAACTACATTCGTGCCCCCAATTTAATAATTTAGTCCAAGTTCTATCTCTCTGAATACCATTTCTGAACGAATAAGATAAAAAAAATTAACAATTATTCGCCATTAAGCTTGAAGATAAGACCTCACTTCGTCTGCCCTGCTCTTCATCCAAGTGGGGGTTTTTTTTCCTTGTGGGTAAATCCGCCCAATCGAAATAAATTAGCCTTGCTCTCAAAAAATCTAATCACAAATGAACGGGCTTATGCGTAATCTAAGCTAAATTTTTTTTTTTGGGTTTGGTCTTAATTTCAGAGAGGACTTGTCCGAAAAGATCTTCTTATTGGATGTTGACTCTGTACACACATATTTTGACAGACGCAAATGCTTATTTAAGAATTAGAAATTCATTTTTTTCTTGTATAAGGAAGCAAGTACAAAGCCCCCCTTGTTGGATGCTGCCGAATCTTACATAAATTTAGTAATATATATATGTGATGAACATTATTCCCCTACTTTTTGTCCTAGAATCACTAAACCAATGTTGTTTGTTTGAAACTGTTAGTATGCGAATGATAATATGATATTGAAGTGGGATTATAAATCAATTATAAATAGCAAAGCAAGAAAAAACTGTAAAAGTGAAGAAAAAGAAATCCACCCAAGGTTTTAGGCGGGCTGAGGCTGTGCGTGGCGAGTGCTAATTGGAGGGAAAAAAAAATAAAGGGAAGGGCAAGTCGTGCGGGTGTGGCAAGTGAGACACTTAAAAACACCAGCAAAACTCAGACAAAATTCCCACCCCAAATTTTGTTATCATAATCTCTCCGCTATCGCATCTCTAAAAGACATGAAATATCCTGATATTTACTAAACTTGCTATTACATTATGCATTTGTTGTGTAATTTTAACACACTCTACTTATATTTTTAATCATTCTG
This sequence comes from Candida gigantensis, assembly GCA_030557085.1. Classification (NCBI taxonomy): domain Eukaryota; kingdom Fungi; phylum Ascomycota; class Pichiomycetes; order Serinales; family Debaryomycetaceae; genus Candida; species Candida gigantensis. The sequence goes on from JAKTVG010000001.1 coordinate 398,092, forward strand.
GAATACAGCAAGAGAACTACAAATTGTTTGTTTCACCCTAAATTCCTATTTCAATATTTGCACCACAAAACTTTAACAATTTTGTGCTGTTAGGCGGATAATTTAAACTATCGTCGGCTCTTCTTGTAAGAAGATCCAACGAATGAGAAAACTACAGCAAAATATATATTGCCATTGTAATTATGAACCCTGATTGCCGTCAATCCTTCGAAATCATCCAACCCTTGAGAAGTGAGGTCAGATGTTCACCTTTTCCCACAGTGTTGAAACCAAATGCGCAAGAAATAAACCCCTAAAACAGAATTTTTTTTTCTTAACATCACTCTCTGGTTTATTACCCCAACCCATTTCATTCTAATCTTTGGTCATTTGTAATGGATAAAGCAATATATTGGGGGTGTCTGAAGGGTTATTGTGAGAAATAAAATAAAATAACAGAGAGCAAACAGCAACATTTAATTCATATGCAAGGAAGTCTTTTTTTTGTTGTTGAATCCATCGTATGTGATCAGGTGTCTATTTTAGTTTGGCACCCTCAAATAATAATACTTTTAGAGTAACTGTTGTGTCCCCCAACTCCCACCCCCCTCAGACTACGCATAAGAGCAGTTGCAGTTCCTCCAACACACAGGAAGGGAAAAAGATAAAAATACCACCAACATTACTAAAACAGAAACCAAAAGACAAACACAAAACACATTGCAAAAATTTTAGGGCAAGAAGAACAACGAAAAAATTTTTTTCTACGTATAGTTTTAAGCAGATTTGCATTTTATCAGTTTGCTTTTGCTTTTTAGGTTTTTAGGATTTTAGGATTTTAAGTCTGTGCTTGTATGATCCTGCAACTAAGACACAGACTCCAACAATGCAATAAAAGCTAATATACTATTAAGTGTAAAATTTCCCAAAATTGTTGGTTTGCTTTTGTTGTGAAACTGAGTATATATAATCTTATATCCTCCCATCCTTTCCTTCTCCATAAATTTTTTATATCCTTTGATTTCTTGTTTTCTTATTCATTAAATAAGTTTCATTTATTTATTTGTCCTATTATATCATCGTCTTTTTTTTTATCTATTCAATCTTTCCAAACAACGTTTTCACAACAATGTTAATTATCTCAGAATTCAACCCACAATTAATGCAATCTGATGATTCAGACGAAGAAAATGATTACCAATTAAACGACACCAACTTAATGAACCATGTAATTACCTACCGTGGTAAAATCAAAACACTTTATGACGCTTTGTTGATTGTTGAATCTTGTAGGTTACAAATTTTTCCAACTGTTACTAGAAGATTAACTAGTATCGAAAGAACCAAATTTATCAAACCAAATGCTATATTTGTTTGGAACGAAACCCAATGTGGGATGAAAAGATGGACTGATGGTAAGTTATGGTCTGCTTCCAAAGTTTTCAATGGTAATTTCTTGATCTATAAACAATTGAATAAAAAAACTAAGAAGGAAGAACCAAATGGGTTGATTAAGCAATCTTTCTCATTGGTTACTAAAGATAACCAGAGATATCACTTGATTAGTTATTACGAAAATACTCCTGGTTTATTCAAACCAAAGTATCCTTACCACCACCCACAACCACAACAACAACAACAAAACCAATCTGAAGGTTTCGAATCTGAAGAAGATACAGAAGCTGATGAATTAAGCAATGTCAATGTTCCTAGTCAAGATGCTAAATTGGCTCATTTGAAACTTTCAAACACCATATACCCAGACAGTCTATTAAATAGTGTCTACAAGAGAAAGCAACAACAACAACAACAAGAACAGCAAAGACAGCAACAAAAACAAGCTAAAGCTGCTTCACTATCATCATCAATCCTGTCCGCATCACTGCCAGACTCCAGTGCAAACTCGCCACTAGAAGACAGATACACACCAAGAATCGACAGTGCTTATTCTACATCTAGAAGTATGGTTGCTCCAATAACACCTAGTCAATCTACATCACCGTTTAACTCATTTGATTACATGTCTAGTTCGTTACCTAGAAATGGAAATGAGTCATTGCTTCCACCACCACCACAATCGGTGACGAAGTTGACAAACAATATTATGAAGGATTATGATTACCGTACGGTTGATGTGTTAAATAAAGGTTGGTTGAAATAGGGTTTTTTACATTTTCAGTTCTCGTATATTTTTTTTAAGTTTTTTCTTGTTTGTAGTGAGGTTTCATAGAAATAACAATAACGTGATTAAGTCAGATATACTACTTCCTTCGCCATCTCTTGCTGTCTCATTTCATCACAAGTTGTACTGGTTGCTACTTTTTTTTTTACACCAAACGTCTTTTGTTGGATTGCTAATTTGTCTACGCAGAAGTTCATATTGCTGCAGCAAACGTTCTAAGAACTCAACATTTGAGAACTGATGACGTACACTAAGGGTGGTAAATCATCATTAAATTCCAGTATCCCCTCTTGTTGGTCCTATAAGTAAACAAGAAGGGCCTATAAATACATGAAATAAAGTCTCCGTTTCTCAGTCCTACAAAATAGTCCAGACATTTCTGGTCGTTAGTTGCATATGTACTCTGCATAATACTATGCAACAAAATAGTTAAATATTGGAAATCATACACATTATCAGACGATTCCCAACAAATAGATAGTAAAGATTGACTAAACCTCCTCTTGTTTGTCTCAAGACAAGCATTTTTATGCTGTCAGATACATTTCTGTTGCTATGGTACAAAGCAAAACTGCATGATGAGGAATCTAAGACCAACTTGTTAACTTTAAATCTTCATTCCCTGATAAAGCCCTTCCCTAGATGCAGTGAGTTTAACCAATAGAGTTGCTAAGGACTAGACATATGCCAATAACTCTATTTGGTTCTACAAATGGACATGGTAGCTCTAATAAGGGTGTTGCTGGGAATATAATAAGTAATACGTAAAATTCTTCAACGAATAATCAGCATTGTGTATTATCTGATCAATTTCAAGTACCCCCTCATCCCCCTCAATAATTTAAACGTTTATCTACCCAACACTGGCCAATTACAGTTATATGTTAAACTTGTAATTTTATACCACGTTGGGATTCTGTGATCCAAACAATCGATATTTCACAAATAGATAACGCATTACCGCTAACTACCACTAGTGGACAAGAACAATAAGCCAGTTTAGTGTGTGCGGGGGGACCACACGCATTACCTAGCAGTAATAATTATTTTCAGGCTTTATTCTGTACTTGTCGGACAGTGATCAGACAGACACGTCACGTGGCTTAGTGCGGGAATTGAAAAAAGAAAGAAAGCTCCTTAGGTGTTGACAGAAACCCCCTATAAATCTCTTTTGTTCTGAGAACCCGATTAATGCAGATCATCAAGTTATAGGCAAGCGGATAGTAGATGCTAACCACTACCGCCTGCAACTACAAACCCCCAAAAAAGAAATTTTTTTTGTAGTTTTGCGTTTGTTTACTTAGAACTATTTTTATTGCAGGAGATACAAAACGGAATTTTACTGAGGTATTCCGGTGCGCAAGATGACAAAAACGTTTGATGCATCTCACCTCCCACCAAAATATATGTTTCTAACACCGACACTAGTTTTTCAATACATTTCAACACATTTTCATATGACATCATACTTAAATGCTCGTCGTCTTGTGCATGAAATACCAAGCAGTGTCAAGTCTGCATATTTCAAACTGTACTCTGGTACTATTTAAACTTTGTAGGGCTGATTAGAAAGTTTATCTCTGGCCTTTGTTTTTCCTGATTAGAATTCGTACTGAGTGTTAGTGTCGATTTGTTGGGAGGCTAGTGAACTAAGAATAACACCGTATCTGCTACTAGCACAGCCTCGTCGTCTTGTTCACTTTTATTCTTGGCATTACTCTTGTTCCTCTAATTGCTGCACATTACTAAAAAGTTATGCATGCAATGCAAGACACTAAAGCTGGACTGGATCAACACACAAGGCCAGTACATGGCATGTTTCAAATGAAATCTACAACGTGACATTTCTCTTATTCACTGTGATATATGTGTGAGAACATCTGATCTATTTCATATCTTGCATAATTCCTTCACTTCCCCCAAAAAACTCGGAATTCCTTTGAAATACTCCGTGAGAAACAGAATTTTGTTTGCCTAGCATGATCCTATTGTATAGTTCCCAAATGTTGTCCCGCAACTTCCTCTAATTTGCCAACAATAGTGGCCCAAGAACACCAACAATACCAATCTGATAACGATTTTAAAACATTACGAAGCATTATAAAGCAGACACTAAATAAAGTACATTTGTGCATTTAACTTTATCATGAAAACAAACACTAAAAAAAAAAAAGACAAAGAATCTTATTTTAGTTTTACAAAAATGAATTTAAGTATTTGGTAGTTCCTATTGTTGCCTAGCTCGGAGGAGACGGTCATGTCTCCCGACACCACAACTATAACTATACCACAATACAGGATTTAACTTGCACTGCTGCTGCGCATGGCTCGTAACTAAGTCCGTGTTTCCACGGTTACGGGCGGGGGTTACTCTACTCGACATGGTGTTCACAAACTGACAGAATTAACTTTAAATTAGTGTACTAACCTATACCAGAGTTATGCTACTTGGAACGTGGAGAGACGACAGCCGTCCAAAACTTAATTTGTTTAGCGATTGCATAGGCAATCGAATTGAACAATCCCGCACTTAAAAATCCTCTTATACCTTGTTTGATAGAACTGATAATAATTGTACGACTAATAATTTTAGTTATATTCGCTGGTAAATTTTCATCAACAACAATTTCCTTAATTGATTTCTCGATATATCGACCATATAATTTTTGTCTAAATTGTAATGGTAAACACGTGATTAATTTCATCCTATTATTTGTATTTAAATTTGTTTTAAACGTTCGATTCACTGGATCATTATCTAAGATTATCAAATAATTCTTGTGTATGAAAAAATTCAATATTGGTTCATATAACTTCTTGAAATGATGGTATTGTTTAGACACGATATTTTTTGCCTTGTTTGGATTTTCACCTCCAATATACATTCTAAAATCCCCTAAATATGATAATTTAGTAATTTGTTCATATAATTGTCGTTCTGTGAATTGTCCTGACTCAATTAAAAACACAGCAATCGTCATTGCATTTTTCAAATTGTATTGATTGAGGAATTTGATCCTTGGATCTTCGTCTTTGATAAAATCAACGGGTTTTTGTAATCGACCGGCAAAATATAACGAATGCCATTCACTGAGATCCATTAATGCTGATTTACTTGAAACAATCCCATATTTAACCAATCGATTATTGACATTAATGAATGGATTGAAATAAATACCTCGCTTGCCTTGTACCTTATTGATAATATTCAATGATTTAGTGGAATAATGCTGAGGGTTCTGCTTCACATTTTTTTCATGAAATTTAGACGTGTCTTTAACTAAGAAAATAAAATCCAATTGTTTAGTATCCATTCCTGGTTTGGTAGGGGTGGTGGTTGTTGTGTCTGCATAACCATCTTGTGGTAATATTCCAGATCCATACCCTATAGAAACATCAATTGGTGCCTCAAAATAGTCTACTATCTCCTGTAGTTGGTCCTGTTGGACATTTATTCCATCGTCTTGACAAAGGTCTTGATTATCAGCCCTAAAATCCATCGGAATGATCAATTTATCAAACCCCTTGGCACCTTGGCTAATGATCGGTTGGTAATACTTGTCCGAGTATGGTGTTGCTGAATGAACATATGTAGTTGTTGGTCTTGTTGAATTGAAACGCAAACTTTGTCTGAAAGGATTGTAGTAGGATTTCCGACCTCGTGCATAGGAAGAAGTATTCACCCTGTGGACACCTCTGATCCGTACAATTGTATTGGGAAGATAGCTGGAGCGTAGTGATGCTTTACTATATTGAAAGACGTAAATATGACATCCTATAGCCATGTCTTGGTACGAGATAAATGATATGCGGAAAGGGGTAATTCGTTTTCGGTTCCCGTCCAATAGATTTGATACTTGTCGTGTGTTTATTTTCTGTTGATCGAAATTTTTTTTTTTTTTGTTTTGGTGATGTGCAACTTAAGTAATGAAAGCCCAATTTCCTATTGTTACTTAATTGGGAAGTCTACGCTCATCATGAGATCTGAGTCACATTCGAAGTTTTTGTCTTTTTGGTGCGGGAGTCGTCGCCTGTATCGGATTCAAAAAAATTTTCAACCTTGAACGAGCAACGTGTGCCAGATAGCTTCCTTCTATTTCTTCAATAGACATTATAACAAACAACATGTCACCTTCATCTCAAGTTTACAGATCCACTAGATCTTCTCAACCAGAAGCATTATCTTTTGAAGATGTCGTTATGACCGGTTTAGCACCAGATGGTGGTTTATATTTACCATCTTCCATTCCTCAATTACCTAGTGATTTTTTGACCAAATGGTCTGATTTGTCATTTAATGAATTGGCCTTTGAAATATTGAGATTATATATTAATCCAAATGAGATCCCAGACTCAGATTTAAAAGACTTGATTTCCAAATCATACTCAACTTTCAGATCAAGTGAAGTCACCCCTTTGAAAAAGCTTGAAGATAACTTGTACATTTTAGAATTATTCCATGGTCCTACTTATGCATTCAAAGATGTCGCATTACAATTTGTCGGTAACCTTTTTGAATATTTCTTAACTAGACGTAATGCCAAAAAGCAAGAGAGTGAACCAAAGGACATCATTACCGTTGTTGGTGCCACATCTGGGGACACTGGATCCGCTGCCATTTACGGGTTAAGAGGCAAGAAGGACGTGTCTGTGTTTATCTTGTATCCAACTGGAAGAATCAGTCCGATTCAAGAAGAACAAATGACCACCGTTGAAGATTCTAACGTTCATACATTATCGGTCAATGGTACTTTTGATGATTGTCAAGATATAGTGAAGCAAATTTTCGGTGACAAAGAGTTCAATGATAAATATCATGTTGGTGCTGTTAATTCTATTAATTGGGCAAGAATTTTAGCTCAACAAACTTACTATTTCTATTCTTATTTCCAATTGCAAAAACAAGTGAAAGACACCAATAATAAAGTTAGATTCGTCGTTCCATCTGGTAACTTCGGAGATATCTTGGCCGGTTACTACGCTTACAGAATGGGTTTACCTGCTGATAAGTTGATTATTGCAACCAACGAAAACGATATTTTGGATAGATTTATTAAATCTGGTGAATACGCCAAGGAACAACAAGCTGGTGTTAAGGCAACTTATTCCCCAGCTATGGATATTGCAATTTCATCTAATTTTGAAAGATTGTTATGGTATTTAGTTAGAGACAATGTCACTCATGATGACGAAAAAGCAGGTGCATTATTGAATGATTGGATGCAGCAATTGAAACAACAAGGAAAATTCAAGGTTCCTGAGGAAGTTATTGATGCTGCTAGAGCCACATTTGGATCTCAAAGAGTCGATAATGAAACTACTGTACAAACCATTAAACAAGTTTATGAGAAAACTTCTGATAAGTATGTCGTTGATCCTCATACATCCGTCGGTATCACCACTTCTTACAGCTTTATTGCTAAAGATAACGAACCAATACATTATATTTCACTTTCAACTGCACATCCAGCTAAGTTTTCTGAAGTTGTCAATAAGGCACTTGATTCATTTGATGGTTACTCATTCGAAAAAGATGTTTTGCCTGCTGAATTGAAAGCCTTGAGCACTAAAGAAAAGAGAATTAAATTAATTGACGAAGCTAATGTTGAAAAGGTCAAACAAGCCATCAAAGATGAATTGAAATTTTAAAATTTTAAATAATGTATATAAAAAAATAAAATAGATTTCCTTTTTTACTTCTTTTTAATTGCAACTTTCCCATCTATCACTTCTACTTGGTATCCAACCTCCAGTAAAACTTCATCATCAACTACTTCCTTTGCTTCCAAATCAGCCACAAACTGTTGATTCTTAGCATTTGCCTTGAGTAAATACTTCAAGCACAATATTGCTTGTTCTTTAATAAATGGATTGTTGTTATCAATGACACAGTTGGACAACACTAATGCCAATCCTCCCAATTCTCGTATTTTCTCTTGGAAATCAAATGAATCATACGCAAGATACGATAATATGGTGATAATATAAGTCTTTACTGACGGATATCTTCCCAACTCTTCGATGTTCTCTGTTTTGATAGTTATCGGTTTGATATTATCATGAATTGTTTTGAAAAAATGGATTAACCGTGGTAAGAAATCCGTATAATGCTCAAAGAATTGTTTGGTTGCGTTGAATTGACTTAATTCACTAAGAACGTATAAATTCACCAGTAGTATTTGTTCCACAGACGAATCACCCAAATCGTTTTCATTAATCAACGCCGAATACTTCATAAATACAGCACTGCTCCAAGATAATAACGCTGCTAATTCATAATTGTTCCAGTCATCCTTTGTTTGTACAATGACTGATGCTAAAGAGACCCATTTAAACGCATTTGCAACCGGTTGACCTTCGATCCATTTTTCAAAGCTTTCATGGGTAATGATATCATAAAGCAAATGGATAAACAACTTATCATCGTGAACTATTTCTGATTCAAAATCAATAATACTAAATAATTGGAGAATTTCATTCATTGCATAGTTATGATCAATAATCTTTAATAATTTCAATAAACTTTCGTTGGTTATTTCTGGATTCTCTGTGTGAAATTGACGGAATAAGAAATGTATAATTGGAGATCTGAAAGAAACATCTGCCCATTCAAATAAACCATTGATATCGGAAACGTAGTTGCCATCATTAGTTCTTGTAAAATTAGCTAGCATCTGCCAGTATGTTTCAATAATCTTGTGTATCCAATCGTTAGGTTCAAGTCTAGACACATTACGAAAACTGGAAATAACAGTCGGAATTAAACTTGAGTCCAACACTGGCGCATAATTCCTAATTAGAATAAGTAGACCACGATAAAGTCTTAAATTCTGAACATTATTTGCATCGGGTGTATGGTTTAAGATATTGGATACTTGATCTCTTGAGATTAATGCTTTGGAATGGGATGTGGATTCTTTTATTGAACATGATAACTGAGATAGAAGTACATCAAAATTGGAGTAATCGGAATTTTGAAGAGCATCGATACTGCTATTTATGGTTGTTTCTGTTTCTTCCATTAGGCTGGCTGACTAACAAGATGACTAGGTAGAATTTTTTTGCTGGGAAGTTCGCTTTTTCCGCTGTGTCCGTCTACCAGTTGATGGCGCTACCACCACCACAATGAAAATCCAAAAGATACAGCCAAACCCACCGATGGCACTAATGCTTCGATTCTTGTGGTGGCCAGTTAATAGGTCCCTTAATTATTATATCACTTGCATATTAAAATCCTTCGATGCATCTTCAGAATGATTTGATGCCACAGGAAAATTTGAAACAATGTATTGTTGGAGATGTTTTCCGTTGGACGGAACGGCAAGACAGCCTCGCTAATATACTCCAAAATTGGCTGCCTTGGTAGGCTCTTCCGCAAAGCTACATTGCACAAGAGATCTGTTCTGTTCCTTAAAATTTGTAGTTTAAAAATTCTTTCGAGTAAGAATCTACAAAGTTGTGTAACTTTAGACGACGAAATTGCAACTGTACATTGTTCCACACATTCTTCCTTCAAAATGCTTGGTATTCTTTGCATATAACGGAATGTGTAATTAATTGGGAAGCGCATCTCAGCTTCATAATGACGTAGTGAATTATTATGACCGAAGTTTAAAGTTCTTTGGCATGTTCATAGAAATTAACATTTAATAAGCATAGGGAGTGGGGGGGGGGCCAAGTTCTTTGTTTGGCCGATGACGAAGTGAACCCTTGTTTTGTTTTTTACGCCATGTCTCCTTCCTAATCCGAATAAAACCATAGACAATGTAATACAAGACAAATATAATATAACATAAATAATTCTTTGTCCCCGTGTTTTGTGTTTGCAACAGATTAGGACTAAATTAGACGACAAAGATATGTTGTAATCTGCCTTGCAGTGGGGCGAGAGAGAAGAACGAGAAATTTTACACCATAGCAGCACCAGCAGCAGCAATCAAGGGTTAGAGTAAAAATTAAATAGAAGTAGATTGAAAATTTCAAACTAAAACAAATTACTGAGGATAAATCTTAATCCCCCAAGCATTATGGCGGAATTTAAATCACAATCTTTCTTTTGTAACCTGTTTTTTGCAATTTATAGTTTTCTCTTGCATAATTCTAGAATAAGCGTAACATACTGGAGATTGATTATGATAAATTAAGTTTTCAATCTCTGCTTCCGTTTAAATTGATTGTTTGATTTCTTGCTGTTGTCCTTGTCGGGGTTTTGTAGATTTTTTTCTTATTTTTTCTTGTTCTATTTAAAATCCTAATTTTTAAACACTATTCAAGCCACTTGGAAAGGAGTGCCAATAATAACTTAGTGGTTATTAGGAATCTATTCAACATATATAACTGTTTCCATTGGTTTCTTTTTTTTTGTATTCTACCCTGGTTTTTTTTTTTTTTGAATTTTTTTTAAGCTGGAGAAGAAAATTTCCACAACAGCTAGAAACTACATTATCCATATATCAACAACTACAATACTATACATATTCCCTAATTTCAAGTTACCTAAGCCGAGAGACCTTCGAAATATGTCATTTGAACTAACTTTTCTAGGGGCATCAGGGGGTCCTGTGGAAGGAAGCAATTGTTCAATATTGCTAAAACCAGCAAATAAATCATACCAACGAATATTACAAGAAAGTTCATTTGAAGATGTATTATGTATCGATGCAGGGTCAGGAATGGGTAAATTAACGGAGATAATCCATCACGAATCATCTGCAAAGAGCCCACTTTGCAAATTTTTACAATATTACCCCGACAGTGAACCACTACAATATTATTATCATGATGGTGTTGAAATTACTACTCCATTTATTGAATTTACACCGAATAGATCAGTGCTACATATGAAAAGAATCTACAATCACATACAAAATTACCTCATTTCCCATTCCCATTTGGACCATGTTTGTGCATTAATCATCAATTCTGCCGGATTTAACAAAAAATACCCTAACAAATTCGTCCATGGGTCAGAATTTACAATTAATTCAATGCAAAAACATTTATTCAATGGAAAAATCTGGCCAAATATGCCTAGCTTTAACATTGTTAATTTACGCTGTTTAGAATCCAATACAACAGGAAAGATAGGAAAATACAATGTGAAGATGTTTGATTTGAGCCATGGGGAATTCAATAAACTAACAGAACAATCACAAGAAGAAAAGGAAAGCACCCCTTGTCTGAATAATCGACGGACGTCAATAACTACCATCCCACAAAACACAAGTGGATTTGAAATCAAGAACTCCGAGGCTTTAAATCATCATTATCTCTCATCTGCGTTTTTAATCACACTTGAAGAAGGCGATGCGTCAATTTTGATATTTGGTGATTTTGAAAGCGATCTAACTAGTAAATTGGGAAGGAATCTATTTATCTGGCAGCATGTGGCACCATTGATCCTAAGAAATGAACTAAAAGCAATTGTATTGGAATGTTCCAATTGTTTCGAGATTGATAGTAATCAATTATACGGACACTTGACTCCTAAATTATTAATCTACGAATTGAAGCAATTGGCTAACGTGTGTCATGCATTAAACCCAAATGTCCAACCTTTGAAAGGATTGAATATTATTGTTAATCACGTCAAGGAGCCAATGTTTGATGAAGATGAAGACAAGTTACAAGAACCTCGGAAAAAGATCTTGATTGAATTGAATAAGTTGGGCGCTCTTGAACAATTAGGTTGCAATTTTTCAATCGCATTGAGTGGTACTTCAATTAAAGTATAGAATATTTTCACCCATCAACAACCATTACAGAACATTACTTACATTTCTACTTCCATGTGCTATCTACTTTTTCAATTCTTTTTTTTTTGTCATTTATAGCTTTATATTTTAATGTACAACTTATACAACACCCTAGTTTGTTTGTTTTTTTGTTCGATTTAAATTATCTCTCTCTCTATTGAACTATATAATTTTCAGATGTGATATTAGAATGTAAATCAAATGGTAATGACTCTTCCTCTTCGTTGTTTGAAACCACATCAATTATGGAAACACCACCCAAGGAGACGTCACTCTCAACAACTTCTTGATTATTAATTTCAAATTGGACTTGCATTGGAAACAATGAATCTTCATCAACACCAGCAACATTAAACTCAAAAGATCCTTGAGGATCGTCAATTGGAATCGATCCAATGTTAAATATAACACCTTGTCCATCATAAACTTCATATGAGACAGTATCGTTACCACCATCTTGTAAATGAACATCTTCAGTTATAACAGGCACCAAAATCTTCAAGTTCTCCATATTAGGATGTGTTGGATGGCTCTCGATATATTCACTAGTCAATTCGTATTCCACAGTCACTTGTGCCTGTCCTTCGCCATTGAGATTCACCCAGATAGTGAAAATAATTGGTACCAATGAAGTGTCATCTTGTTTACCAACACTTCTCCATCTTAACACACCTAATGGTTGATCATTAGATGGGAAAGTCTTCGTTTTATCTTTGACACTGATATTACCATCCTGTTGGAATAAATTACGATCAACATTTGGATGAGTCTTGAATTGTTTCTTGTCTCCATTGATCTTTAATAATATTTTAGCATTAGATAATTCTGCTTGGTTTATTCTTAATTGCAAATCACCTTTAATTTCAGAAGCTGCTATTGATCCATCTCTAGATATTTGCGCATTTACCTTTTCATTAACAGTAATCAAAATACCATTGTTTGGTACTCTTGGTGCACTACTTGGAGCTGGAGATTCACCTCTTGAAACGGCTGGACTGGCCACATTAGCAACGGCAGCAGCAGCAGGTGTGGTTTTATGGGCAAACAATGGTTGGTTTCCAGTGAGTAGTGGTTCATGAGCTCCATTACCACTAGGTAAAGATCTACCTGCACTCTTTTTAGCTCCCAATTGCAACCCACCACCTCTAGGTCTGGATAATAAGCCATGAGAGCTATCACTGGAAGCATTATGGGAAGTTTCAACGACTGGTGTTTGTTGGTATGTTGGTTGATTGCTTTGATAGCTATCATAACCAAATGAAGAGCCAGCTGCACCACCAACTGGACCAACATGCAATTGATCCATTGTTTTTTTAGCCAATTCCTTTCTTTGGATTTCTTTGGCTCTTCTTTTTCTTTCTTCGGCTGCTTCTAATTCTTTGTTTCTTTCGATGATTTCTTGAATCTTTTCTTCGTGTGAGTCCATTTCTAAAAAGGTTTGAACTTGAGTTAATGTTAAATTCTCTTTGAAACCCAAATTGATAACTTCATCAAACGCATCAATTAACTCAAAGGATGATTCAAAAATTTCCCTTTCATCAATATTTCTCAACAAGTTACTGACAATCGAAGCAAAAAGATGCAAAGTATCAATATCTTGTAAAATATTGGATGTCTTGTTGGTGATCAACACGATATAAAACTCTTCTAATGGTTGATACACATATCTGACATTTTCATCCTCGACACTAGTATGTTGACCAGACGAGTTTGAAATTAAACTTGGGAAATTGGCTAGTAATGCAGTGATTCTATCTCTTGAGATATCTCTAAATTGTCTTGACAAAAGAGGTTTACCCCCACGAGTGCAAATAGAAGCAGATAAAACAACCATTGTAATATATATAAATCAATTAGATAGTTGTATTGACCAAAATTGTGTTGGATATATAATTAGTGTTTGGGTTGTGTTGATTCAATTGAAAAATCCAATAAGCTTCAGAGGGAAAAAGTGCGAGAAAAAAAAAATATACTGCGTGTCAACAATCAAACAAGAAACAGGAAATCGGAGTCGTGTTAATACCAAACTTTTTCAGTACAATTCCTGAGAGAATATACTGTCAAGATGACGCTATAATGGTTAAGTTAGTATTAAGAAAACGAAAACTCATCCTATAAGATATCACGTACAATTGCATCCAACGTTATAATATGCCCAAATTTATTTGTTTTTTTGCCACTATCCATCATGATTAGCCTTTCCAAGGAACATATTTTCAAAATTTCATTAGCTTGAAAGTATGACAATCCACAATCGCATAAAAAACTGCATTCTCGGCTCTCTGGATCAATTGGATTAATTAAATCTGCTGGGCTCTCCTTTTTGATTATTCTCAATACCCAGTTACTGAGATCTGCCGGTGGAATAAGGAGAAGCTTAATATTGATGCCCATGCAAAGTATCTGAAGTTTTTGCAACTTCTCTCCACTATACCTGAGAAAGATTGGAGTAGTCACAGTGGCTAACACAAACAATGAGTGATATAATTTTTTGATTGGTAGTATTTGTCGTAATATCAAAAACTCGTTGTTCAGGTCACTTTGGAGAAGGTGATCCGAAGTTGTGCAATGTATACCAGTCGATGCGTTTATTACGATGTCAATTGGTATTTCAAATTTATCTTCCATTATTTGGATGACCCCAGAGAGTTCATTCACAAGTTGATAATTTGTATTCAACAATGTCTCATTGATGATTATGTGTTGAGTTGGAGAAAAACTATAATGTTCCAGCTCGATAAATGTGGTGGCATCATTTGAATCATCCTCAGTTTGGTTTATTGAAACACTTTCTTCAACAATAATTCGCTCGCAAAACAGCAAGGTGGATATCTCGGGAGGCAAAATGATGTTTTCTATTGTGTTAAATTTCCTTTTCTTTCTAGAAGAGATCAATTTGTTAAATTCATCGGTGTCATTTTGGTACGTTGCAATGTTGGTTGGAATCTGAGTATCATTGTTTGAAACTACACGGCGAGGGATCGCTGGCATGGCAAAATTTTGTAATATAGGTGGATCTAATTCATGGCTACTCTTGGACACGTTAAGCATTACAGACATGTTAGTTTCTTGATCTTGATCAAAAACTTTTTGCTTAACCTTTTCCAAGCATTGTTTCTCTGACATCAATTTGTTGATTATGTCTCCGTCAATCGTTTCCACTAGGTGCGTATCCACAAAATTTGAAAGATCTATTCTGAAAGGATTCCAAGACATATTTTCAATTAGTATCCGGGCAGGTAAATTCCACGCTTGAAAACCAAGACTAAAGTGATTAAGTAAGAATTGCAAAATAGTTCTACCAGGTAGTGCCTTTTCTATGGATCCACATTTTGCAACGGGCAAAACAAAGTATTTCCCACTGTCTGTAATTTGATTTTGGCTGATTAAGTAATCGATGATTCCTTCTATACACGGCTCTTTATATCCACTGTCATCGTATAACCAATTTGAAAATTTTATTTTTAAAACGGAGGGCTTGCATCGAGGGAATTGGAGTTCCAAGGGCAGCAAATAATTAAATATTGAATTGGTGTCCAGAACTAACTTATCTAATTTTATAACAGTCATTTCTGGATTTAATGAATCACTCACATTTTCGTTGACATAATCAAACAAATCGAAAGAATCCGGTAGATTCCAAGTTGGAGATATTTCGATGAAGCTTTTTCCTTTCCTTATTCTTTCAAGAATAAATGGAATATGTACTTTATACGATGGTGTGTCCCAATATTCACACTTGTTGCTATTAATACAATGATTTGGAAATGAAGGTAGTTGGATCGATTCTACTAAAAAATCATCTAAAACATCAGGTAAAGGAACGTTGTTGGTAGTTTGGTAGCGATAAGTTTTGATAATTTTACCAATGGCATCTTTCAGGTTTGTCTCTCGTTCCATTGATTCTCTGCAATTCAAAAGATATTTCGAAGAATAAATTTGATAAGGAAATGGTGGATGGGGATCAACCCGAATCACTGGCATTACTAGGAGATCGTGTAGTAACATAGATGCATTTTTATTAACGTTTAATCTTTCTGTCGTAAAATCAAGAGGAATCGAATCAGCTGTTAATGGCTCGATAGTGGGTATGTACTGTTGTGCAAACTGCGAAAAGTACCTTCTGATATGTTTATTCAGTGATTTATGTGTCATTTTGTTGATGGTTGTAAAATGTTTACAGCACGAATTGTACGCCTTTTTTTTTGGTCCTATTTTTTTCGAGTTTTTTTACAACCAAAAAAAAAAACACCTCTACAGAATACATGGTTTAAAGTATAAAAATATGCATGTATATTAAATAGCTCTACTCCTTCTTCTTCTTCTCGTCTGCTTGTATGTTAGACCACACATTCTCGTATATATCCCATACCAACCAATCATACCATCCCATGTATACAGGGATAATGGTAGCCAAATGCCATAAGCTATGAGCATCGACCAAATCGAAAAACACCGGTGGGAAATCAAATACTTCCATTGACATCCCACAAACGACAAGTGTACATAAAACCAAAGGATATAAGGAAAATAATTTGGAGCTTCTTGTGAAGAATGACGACAAAATCACTCTTTTGCTATCAATATAGTTCAAATGATTTAATATCACCTTGTTTTCACTCTGTTCTAAATTATAGTATTTCACGTATAATCCAAAACATACCAAGCAGTAGAAAACATTCTGACTGAGTCCAACACATATGTTGGCCTGCATGTTGTATGTATATGACCAATCAGTATACAACCGGTGAACATGATAGACATAAGCCAATACACACGCAAGGGTAAATAACCATCTAGCAACTACTCTGCTATGTTTATACAAATTGAAATACCTTGCACCCAATCCATGGAATTGAGACAACACCGTCAATCCAGCAAAATAGTAATCCAAACGTTCAGTTACGATATAATCACGCGTATGGAAAATAGTGGAGAACAACCAAGCAAACATGGTAACAATTTGAATAATGAGTATATTGGTGAATTGATATTTCAAATTTGAAGGCACGTTTTCATGAGTCATTATAGTCCATACTTTCTTGAATCCTTGATAATTGACATACAAGTTCCCCAAGGACATGAAAACACTCACCAATTCCTGTATACCAAAAACTCTCAAAAATGGCCATTTCCCATGGAATTGATAAATTTCTTCGTCATTTGCCTCACGCATGGCAGTTATTATTCTTTGACATTGATAATCACAATTCAGTTCACAATTCCACCCTAATAATCGAAGATGCAAAGGCAATGGAATAGAATCAAAATGCCAATCTGCATTATAGTATTTGAACTCATAGTTTGGGTTTTGACTCAATTCCTCAAATAATTCTTGTTGAATTACATGATATGGGTTTTTGTTACAGGTGATTTGTTCACACTGGTAGCGACAATCTTGGAATGCGTATAAATCATCACCTGGAGATGCTGAGGTGTAAGGAAGCAAGCAAGCCGACAACACGAAAGGTAGCGAAAACTTCATAGCGCCGAGATATGTTGCGTTATGTTTCGATGGTGTGATTTTTAGATGAATATGTTTTTCTCGGAAAGATAGGTGAAATTTTTTTTTTTTCTTGAGTATTTCCCCTTTTTTCCCATCCGCGGTGGTACGCGCGGATCCCTAATAAAGTTTATCTACGAGTCAAATTTGTGACTATCATGATAACTCACATAACAGATACACCTATAATTGTACACACTTTTCTATTCTAATGCAGAATTCAAGAATTCAGTTAACTTCACAATACCGAAATACTTTTCTTTATCAACAGTATCGATGTCCAAATCAAGATTCTTTTCAACTTCTGACACAATCCCACTTTCAAAAAATAAACAACCATCATGAAGTCCCCAAGGTTCCACCACAACTTTAACATGAGCAGACCCCTCCTCGTTTCTTTCAAACTCATGAATTTCCGGATTGAAAACACCTTCGGAGTCTTTAGTCTTCGCAGATAACGGAGATCTAACGGCATATTGAGACCAAAGGAATATATCGTCTCTAAACGACTCATGTTCACCAAATATAACAAAAGCGGAATTTCCAGCATCTTTTAAAGTAGGAATACCCTCCCAATCACTATAAGTATATGGACAGTTTCCAGGGGATATAGTTAACGAATTAACATCACTGGTACCCAACATCTCTTCAGTTATGGTATGGATGTTCTGCAAAGTATGTGACTGAAGCATATCTCTATGTGAATTGTCGTGCTCTGAATGATGAGGAGTAGCATCAACGTCTTCCGGGAGTATTTTCACCCATGGACTAATCAAAAGGACTGATTTGGGGAAAGGTAAATGCAATTCTGGTTCTGATTTCAATTTCTGTAAGAACGTGATTGCCATATTACCACCACATGAGTCACCCAACAATAAGAAATTTGTGTTTCCCTTGTTCACCAAGTTTTTGTATGTTTCCGTTAATTCATTCAATTGGCACGGCATAGGGAACCCTTTGGAAGCCAAACTATAATCCAAAAACAAAATAGAAAGACGCTCTCTCTTGGCTGCACCTAACAAATAGTAAATACTTAAAACCCCTTGAATCTGTGACGGAGCAGCTTCAAAAACAAACCCACCACCATGTAAGTAAATAAGTATTGGATCATCTGTGGTTCTATCAGGAGCTTCAACCAACCAGAAACTTTTATCATCGAAACGGGCCCCATATTGGTTTAAATCGGTCATTTTTGGTACTCTAGTCTTCATTTTATTGATGACGTACTCATTGGAAATAACGGACAACGTTCCTTTATCTTTAAGAGGAAATTCTAAACCTTGACGACACACAACCATTTTCAAGGATCCAATTAAATCATTCTTGAGTTTTTCATTGACACCGCCAAATATTGGATACTTTACAATAGTCCAGAGTAATCTCACTGGGAGAGTGAGAAATACATATATTGTTTTGAGTGAAAGCATGCCGTTGGTGAAAAAGAAAGAGAAAGAAACGTGTTAGGGTGAAAGTGAGATTCGGTGTTCCAATTTTTTTTCCATCCCTGGACGTACATATATATATATTTGGTTCGTGGTGCGATTGCGGGGTTGTTTTTTCCACCAAAAGGGAGTAAAAGATCGTGAAACAAATGATGTTTGTATACTATCAAGTCAAAAAGCAATGCATACGTAATAAAAATGTTAATGCTGGCAACTCCACATTCCAAGGTTTCTGGAGATTCATACGTTCTATTATTCCGTCATCGCTGTAAATGAGAAAATATTACGGAAAATATTCCTTTTTCCACCGCCGTGTGTGCAAATTTTTGTGTCACAACCCATTTCCACACAATGTAACAAGAACACTCTTAGAACATTGATATCTCTCATAAATGTAATACTTTCTGCTATATAGATCGACATTCCGATAACATGGAAAAATGCTGACAATATCTTTTTGAGAATATGCAGGATTCTTGTCAAATTTAAAGTATAGATCTTAGATTCGAAGTATAGATTCAAATTTTGCAACATCAAAAAAAAAAGCGTGAGAATTGAAAATAGTAAATGTATAAAAGTACAAATTGTAAAAACGATAATAATAATAATAATAATATAATAATAATTGTAATAATTGTAATAATAATTGTAAACGGGTTGAATAACAACAAAAACTAAAGAACTAAAACAAAATAACTTTAAACATGAAAAAAATGGGACCTAACGGACCAACCAAACCAGAACAGAAAATCACACGTTCTAAACCCAACAAATATCTTACTCTATTTCATTTGCTTTTTTCATCCTTGCAATTTTCACCAATGGACTTAATGATATAACGTCATCACTTTCAGAAATAAATATATCATCCAATAATTCATCAGCATTAGCTCTTTTATTAAAATCAACTTGTAAACACCATGCCAAAAATTTCCTAATATCATAACTTAAAGATTCAGGATCTTTCAATTTCGGTGTTCCATTAGTAGCAATGAGATATAATGCACGTAATGGAGTTTCATTCAAATATGGAGGTTCTCCTTCCAACATCTCTATAATCATAATACCCAAAGACCAAACGTCGACTTTAGGACCATATTCTTTCCGTGACACAATTTCAGGAGCCATCCAATACGGAGTACCAACCATGGTTATTCTTTTTGAGTTGACTTCATTGATTTGAGCACAGAATCCAAAATCAGTGATTTTAATATTCCCATCGGTATTTAATAAAATATTATCAGATTTAATATCACGATGAATGACTCCTTTAGAATGTAAAAATCTTAAACCTTTCAATGTTTCTCGACATACTGCTCCAATTTGTCCTTCTGTCATTACACTATGTGTGACTATATCAGTTAATGAACCACCTTCCATATATTCCATGACAACCCACAAATCTCCTTTCAATAAATAAGAATCAATGAAATTAACAATGTTTGGGTGCAGACTTCCCTTCATGACCAAAATTTCATTTATGATCAATTCTTTCTTTGGTTGTTGTTCCAAATTCATTTGTTTAATGGCAACTATATCTGATCTATCACGGTTATCATGGGCAAGGAAAACACCACCAGATGCACCTTGACCAATCTTGACCAAATCAACATAAAGGGCATTAGGATCTCCTGGATTACAAATTGTTCTCAATTTCGCAACTATTTGTTGATTCTTTCTCTTCTTTTCTTCACGTTTCTTTTGTGCAATCAATGCAGCTTGTTTTGCATCACGGCCACCAGATCCACTTGACTTTTTAGTTGGCATAGGCACTGCTGGTGCAGCAGATGTAGTAGCATTATTTGTAACAGTTCCAGTTGTCGCTACTTGTTCATCATTGTGATTCTGTTCATTATTCTTTTCGCGGAGTTTTTGAATCTCTTGTATTTCTTTAGCTTTCTTCTCGCGTAATCTTTGTTGTGCTTCTTGATATTTCGTTTGTTGAACTTCATAAACGTTGTTCGGTGCTGTAATTTCCGCAAGTGCTTGCAGTGGGCCCAAACGTGGTGGAATTTCAGGGTCTTGAGCAGTAGAAACGTTACTTGGTTGACCAGGAGGTGGTGGTGGTGCTCTATGGGATTTGAACTCGTTAAATCTTTGCTTTGGTATGGTATTGGTGTCATTGAAAGTAGCACTAGATGGAACAGGGGCAGTAGTTGATCCATTTGCTGAAGGTTTTAGTTGACCAGATAAAGAAGAAGAATGTGATTTGGATTTGGGTATAGCAGATAATGACGGTGGAGGTGGTGCAGGAGGGATATGAGTGAATTTGTCGCCACTTTTTCTTGACCTCATAGACTTTAATGATTTGGATGAAAGTGAACGAAGTTTCATTTTATTTGGAGATACTTCTTGTTGTGGAGTGGCAGCTTGACTATCTGCACGAGATGCTCTCCTCGACACAGGTAGAGAAGATGGTGTCTTATGTGTGATAGTGATCAGTGAAGTTGGTGTCGATGGTGGTTTTGGTGCTGGTCTACTTGGAATGAATTGATGTTCTTCTTTATTAGTATTGGCTGTCGGAGTCATTGGAGATTGTTGAGATTCTTGTTTCTGTTGTTGTTGTTGCTGTTGTTGTTGTTGCTGTTGTTGTTGTAATGCTATCAGAGACAGTTGTGATTTTTCATCACCGGCACTCTTGTCAAGAAATGATGATGTTGGTGTACGTTGGGGACTCGACGATACTCCTCCAGGTGTAGCAGGCGGTGTGTTTTCATTTGACCAACCACTCGAACTACTTTTGTTATTATCAAAGTGGAATTTCTTGAATGCTGCCTCATCTGGATTTTCATTTGTATCTTGATAAAATGCCACTATATCCATTACAGCCTGTGGGTGCTGTTGCTGTTCTTTTTTTGTGATACCACTCGCTGATAATAATCTTTCCCATTCTATTGGTAACCCAGTATATGAACCATTATCGTCAACCCCTACATGAGCAACATGCTTGGCATTGAATGGTGTACTTATCTTGATATTCACCTCTGGAGAATTATTCAGAGCTGATGTAGATGATGACTTATTTTTACCAAACATGGACGAAAACACTTCACGAACTTTACTTCCACTTTTTCTTTTCTTTCCATTCTTAGGTGAGGCAGTTGAATTGTGTAAGCCAACTCCTAAAGTTTCAAATGATGAAGAACTCGTGGTCACACTGGAATTGTGTAATTGTTGTTGGTGGAATTTATTATTATTTGGTAATATTGGAGTGATGGCAGCAGTCTGATTATGTGCAGTAGATCTAGCTGCTCCTGGCGTATATGGTGTTGCATTTGAACTTTTAGCTGCTGTAGACGCATCTGAAGCATTTACTGCCTTGGGTGTAGCAAATTGTGAACCTCCACTTGCTTTTCGATTCTGCTCCATATTCAATTCCTCCATATTTTCATCATCTCGTGTATGTACTCCCTGTAACGCATTATTTTTCAAAAGATTTGGAGAAGCAGTGGCATTGCTTGAGGCATCAGTTTCTACCTCACTTGTGTTTAAAAGATTTTCAATATCTTCTGGAGCAGGTGGTGCTTGCAATGGTTTTCCTGGGTCCAAAGTTGGTTTATAACTGGATAATTGAGATCCACGCGTCGACGCTGGATTTGACGGAATATTGTTTATAGAAACTGATGATTCTGTGCGTAAATCATGAGATAAAGACGATTTGGAGTTTCGTTCTGCAATTTGAGAGACATCAGTATTTCGCTTCTCGGACGAAGCCTCTTCTAAAGACAGTGCTTGTTCTTCTGCTATAACGGCTGGTGAAGTATTATTTGTCTCTGCCAAACTTTTGTTACCCGAGCTTTCAAATGTACCAGGGGAATATGAGTCTTTGCTGGCTCGATTATTTATCGTCTTTGTCAACTCGTTATATTGTTCTTCGTCATTGTCATCTCCTTGGTGCAAAGCACTTACGTTAAAAGTTCCTGGCATTCTAGGAGGCATGCCCAGTGCTTTTTCATCGTCGTCAACTTCATGTTTCTCTAAATCTTCGTCGCATTCATCTTTAGTGGCTTTGGTTGAATCAGATGATATATTAGGATCGCCAGAACCATGTTTTGTTGACGTATCATCAGTGTCTTCCAAATCTTCGACTTCGTGATGGAATTGTTTTATCTTCTCTTGCATGGGAGATCCCAAACTTAACATAGAATTGTTTGTCGAGGATGTGTTCATCACAGGTGGTGGTTGTTGTTGTTGTTGTTGTTGATGTTGTTGAGGTTCGTCTGATTCTCTGGAGACCTCAACAGGTGTGTCTAAGGATAGTTGAGATGGTTTCTTGTCTATAGTATGTTTACTTTCTAAAAGCACATCCATTGCGTCTAGGTTGTGAGTCTGTAGTAGTGTTAGACGAGTGACTAGTGGAGTTGGACGAGGGGTGTTGAAAGAATGGTTGGGTTAATGTTATTTTTTTTTTCCTTGTTACTTTACTTTACTCTACTTTACTTTCACGTAGGGAAAAGGAAAAAAAAAAATATACTAATCTCTAAATAAAATGAAAGAATGGAATACGAGTTGAACGTGGTTGTGAACCTGATGTAGAAGGGTGTCTAAGTGGTGTAGGACAGTAAGCTGTAGGGGGTGGATGTTGCTGTACTATACAATGTATATGTATGATCTGTGCAGATTGGGTGTTGGTGGTGGTTTAGTGGTGTATGAAGTGAAGTATAAATGTTATGTGTATTATACACGAGAAAGTGTCTGTTGTTTTGTCTGTGTATTATTGGAAAAATTTCGTTCACTTTGGAAAAATTAAAAAATCAGAAAATTAAAAAATTAACTGAAAGAAAAAAATAATGCAAAAAAATTATAACGCTAAACAAAATTAACTGTTCACTTTGTTAATAGTGCAGGGTAGTGTACTTTGGTCGAGAGGCATTTTTTTTTTTCATTCGATTAGGGTTAAATTAATGTACATACCATGTTTTGTACTACATTCACTCTTTTACCACCACAAGCATCTACTACTATCAATATCTAATTTAAACAATAACTCCATCGACTTTTGTACACTCACGATACTCTCTTCTTAATCAGATACTGCTTTGTACTGCTTTGTCTAATAACAATTGCGACGCGTACCATACCAGTGTATCTATATCTCTATCTTGTCCCTTGTTCTATTTCGTCACCTTTCATGCATTGATGAAAAAACTTAAACTAAATGTAAATTTAAATTTTGAGATAATAACCTACATATGTCAGAAAGAGACAAAGAGAAAGACCCACAATTAAACTTTGAATTTTACCACATGAATTTATATACACCATTTCAAAACAACGAAGCATTCTCTCATGAGTTCTTGCCATGTCCAGTCGTTGTACGACAGGAGTCACTTCGTTTAATTATGAAGTGGTTTCTCAAAATCACAGACGCGAACCCACCCGATTATCATTGCTGCAAGACGTCGCCTTTCATGTGGCATTAGTAAACGACTCCTAATCCCCTCATGGCTACGCAAGGCAACTTGCTAAGAAAAAAAGGGTCAAAAGCAAACAACATTCGGTGGTCTCTTAACTATGGTCCTCTTGTAACTCACCGTTACCCAATCGTTAGGCTTTTATAATTGTAGAAAATTTTTTTTTGATCAAATCTGATTAATTATAGTTGCGATCAGCGTGTAACAATGTCGATTCTATAAACCCTATTTCTTTTATACAAATTTGTACCCCTATGTTCGCAATTTTTTCCACACTCGGCAAGAAAAATGAAATTATGATGCAATACAATAAAGACATTAGAGTAATCACACAAAGACAGGAGTATACATGCCGTTCATACTGATATGTAACTACATGGACTGGACTGGACTGATAGAAATAGGTGAATAAATAATACATTGTCTATGTTTCTATGTTTCTTCTATATTAATTAACGTTTCTTCCTCCCAGTAACTTCAAACCATCCAATTTCTTCATTGAATAAATAATTGTTATTCTTTAAATAGTCTCTGACGAATCTTTTCAAAATGGGCACTCCGCCAGTGGAATGAATCCCTCTTCCTGTAATTATCACAATTGGTCCAATAGAAGCAACACTTCCAAACTTATCCATTTGACCAAGTGCCTCTCGATTCTTTAATTCTTCACTCCACCAATAATGCAAAACCGATTTCACCAACCGTACAGCTTCTGGTAATATCAATCTATGTAAATCTACTGTTCCAGCTTCGATATATTTGTTCAACACCTGTATATTGGCACTGGATGATGATGATATTCCTGTTGATGATGATCTATGATTGGCATATGTGGAAAACTTCTTCTGGACCAAAGTGAACTTTTCATCTTCTATCTCGGGTGAGAATTTTGTCCGTAGTGGTGATTTTGTTAATTTCTCATTTGGTGGGTTTGCTGATAGTTCAGAAATTAGTTCAATAACTCGGTAAACGTTCCCTTGAAAGAATTCTAAAGCATTCAGATATAGTTTCTTCTCACTTGAGTTTACATTCGGCAATAGGTCGCGTAATTCTATAGCTTCACGAGATCTGGGATCAAATCGATACTTACTTCCAACGAGCCGTGTTCTGGTATTGATGGAACTTTTTGAAACACCACGTCCTCCTCGTTGCACTTTCCTGCCCTGTGGTTGAATATTTTCCTTCACTCTTGGACGACAATTCATAACCACTCCAACAAGTGAATCGTGATAGTTACCTCCACTTTTCCGTACGTAATGTGTTATATCGCTACTTTCAATGACAAAATCATGATTATTGATTCCAAGAAACTCCCGTACTCTCGCCTCCAAAGAAGATTCTTGATTCCAAACAGTGACATTTGGGTCTTTCTTTCCTGTATGGTTGTGTACTTGAAAATCTATCAATGCCAACGCCGTTTCCTCTAAATCATTATTATGTTCTTTCAATTGAGAATCAAGTATCGCGTAATCTATCGAGGGGAACATTTCATGTAACTGATGAACAGATTCAGAATATTCCACCACGACCACCTCCTCTTGTTCTTGTTGTTCTTGTGATTCTGTCTCGTTGAATAATTCTTCCATCAACACCTCTACATTCTCAGCCATTTTCAAACGCATCTTCAACTGATATTTGGCATAAGTGGGGAACAAATCCGATAAATATTCAACCAATTGAATGAAATCGGAATCTTCATCATCCTCATCATAAAAATACTCTGAATATTCCTGCTCTGTCATCTCTTGCTCCATTGTTCTTGGTGAGCTAACTGGGGTCAATTCATCTGGTGATTGGATTGCAATTAAATCATATGGGTTCAGTGATGTTGTGGTTCTGGCTTTGAGTACAGTTTTGCTGGTGGTTTTCGCATTGATTTTCTTTGACGAGTCAATTGTCAACTGGGTTATCCTCCCATCTAAGTCATTCATTATTCAAACAACTGACACCGTCTTGTTTTGTGGTATACTTGAACAATCTAAGGATTCAGCCATTCGATGTATTGTCAAAGGAAAAATAGAAACAATGTGAGGAGCGCCAAAAAAAAATACTGGAGGCAGGGATTAGAAACCGACAGGCACGTTTAGTGTGATACATCACAATTGCACACAGGACAATAACTAGACTTTAAAGTTGTTAGAAAACAATTACATTAAATTCGTATACTAATTAATTACATATTAAAACAATAACTTTATAAATCTATTTAATTATTAATCTTTCTGTTGGTAACAATTACAGCTTTCAAAGCCGAGAACCATTTCGTCATATCATCTTCATCATAACAACTAAAACGTAATCTTTTCAATGGAGTAATTATCATTAAGCACCATTGACGTTTCGAACTCAATGGATCTAATTCAATGACATCTTGTATATCTCCAAGAGCATATATTCTATAAGGTGTTTTCAAATTATCTGCTTTGTAGATTTGTAAACTCGTATTTGACAATACCAAATAATACTTTTTCCATTGATGATTATACTTCTTCTTTAATACATCAAGGTATCCGCGTTCAATTATAGATTCCTCTACTGGGGATTGTGGTGGAGGTGAGCTCTGTTTCTCATCTTTATTATCTGATGGGTTAATAACCAATTGTTCAGACTTTTCTTTTTCATCTTCCTCCCTTGGTGTATCTAGTGTATTAAAATATGGGGATGTCGGACCGATATTAGGTGTCAATGGAGAATCAGACGTCAAGCCATCCGAACTACAATCGGAAAAGTCAAGACTTGTATTAAGTGAGTCTGTCAAAGATCCAACTTTCTTGATTTGTGATTGTTGTCTATTCTGTATGGAATGAATGGGTATAGTATGTTGATTAGTTGATGATGTGATTGAAACAGCTGAATTTTGATCCCCATTCGCAAGCATAGGGCTCTCCACATACTCATATTTATTATTGCTTGCCTCGTCCTCATTATACTCTTCATTTTCTTCCTTATCTGCATCATTAGATGAATCATCTTGTTCTTTATTACTGAAAAATTCATTCAATGCATCTGCCCAACGTTTAAAAGTAGCTTCATCTTCTGATTTGAAATGTAAAACTTTGCTGCTGGTGTACACGGCAAAATGGTTCTTCACATGATCAGGAATAGCATTATACGATAATAAATTATCAGTATTATACACTTTCAACGGTTTATGTTCTCGTGAATCCTTATAATAACTCAACTGACATTTTCGTAATACAACCCATTTCTTCTTCCATTGTTTCGTATGTGTGGATCGTTTGTATAATATCGATGATATGATCACTTTGTTGTTATCTATTGTGTCATCATTAGTGCTTGTTCGACTGGTTTTGCCGAGTAGTTTAGGCGATGAATTAGTTGATTGCGGTGGTGTTGGGATACTGATTGCTGTGTTTGGTTTGGACATTAAGGTTAACAAATACTTGCTTTGTTTCTATCTGAAATTGAAAAGGAAAGTTAAAGAAGAAATTTAATTAAGCAAATACGATAATGTATTGATCTGGGTGGGGGGAAATATATTTATATATATTCTGTTCAATGAACAAAGTCAACAGTGTCCTTTTTTAGGGTATTTTTTATGTGTGTGTAAATAAGTACATAAAAAAAAAAAAAATTTTTTTAGTTTTAGTTTTGGTGGGATTAACTTTGTTACCGCCTTTGTATATATCCAACAATTTTCAATTAACCCGATCTGCATACTTTGCAATGCAAAAATAGCAATTACATTCTCAGGCGTCACTTCATGACAAGATGTTGGGGAGAAGAATGAGCTCATGATCGTTCCTGAAAATAACTAGCAAATATGTCAAAAGTAACAAGGTCTAGACCTCAAAACAAAACGTTTTTATTGACCTACGCTTTGAGGATCAACTCTACAGCCAAATTAAAAAGGAAAAAGTGCATAATATCTTTTTGTTTTGAACATCAACTCTACATTCCAACTGAATACGTGGTGATTAATTTCCGTGCATGACAAGAGTTCGGTGCTGTATGTCCGTCAACGGGGTCGCTGATTTGGTGCAATCAAGAGATTCTGAGCACTTGGCTTGCACCACCACAACCCCTCGCGGTGGCTAGTGACTTCACCACAACCAGTCATTTAGTTGATCAAATGAAAAAAAGGTAGATTTACCACACCAAAGCCAACCAATAATAGGTTTTTTTGAGGATGTAATTGATAATTTCCTGTTCGGGTATGATGTAAATATGCATGTATACTAATATGGAGGTGTCCCAAAAATAAAATTAGAACCATTTTCGCTACGCAGTTCTAACCCAAGGGGCAACCAAGAATAAATTAAACAGTCTGCAAAATCAAATATTATACGCTGGTGGAAATGTGACAGTTTTATCATGGGAATACGTACTTATTTTCGCATTTATGACTTAAGTACATCTTTTGTCAATACTGGAGTTGCAAAATTTCATGCAGTTCTTACTAGATATTTTTGTATGGTAATTTTAATCGACGGTGGGGCTGCCGTTTTTTGAAACTTGGATGTGTCAAATTGTTTTCACAATTGTTGAAGCACGACTACTTTTAAATGCAACCAAAATGGGGCATTACATTTACTTATCATCTATCTATAATGACCTACAAAACCTACTGTCAATATGTACTTGGCACGGCTGAAGAGTCTAGACCCTGTTAAAAATAATAATTTTAGTCACCAAAATCATTTAAATTCATTAGAGGTCAAATCGTGCCTACCAAAATTCACGCTCAGAACAATAGCGTTCCATATCACAAACGGTCAATTCTTTATTGTTCGGAAAATAGACACCTTGTAGTGATTTTAATTCGCGGATATTGGTATCTTTAAACTCTTTTAAAAGGGTATTATTCATTACTAATAACGACTTGAAACAAGGAGGGAAAATCACATTATTCAAATATTCCAACGATGTGTTGGTCAAACCGAGAGCTTCTAATTTGGAAGTGATGAATGTGTTCTTGAAGCCGTTCTTGAATGTTACGTTCAATAAAAATAAACGAGTTAAATTTTGAGGTGGGGACCATGTGTCCAACCAAAATTGTCCAGTCACTGATAGTTCTTTCAAATTGTCAGGAAATACAGCCAAGTCAAAACTCTGGTCATCGGTTAAATCCAGTGGCTTAAAGTCTTGGCTCCAATTTCTGCCATCGCTATAACTAAAGGAAGTTAAATTCTCTAAATTTCCTTGGATTTCATTTTCATTGAATAAATCAAATGGAAATTTTGATGCCGTGACAAAAAGGGTTTCTAATCTCGTAAGTCCACTCAAGCCGGCATAGATTTTCAAACGACTACAATTTAAAGTCAATTCCTTTATGCCTCTTGGTAATTGATAATCCGCGATATCAGTAACCATGGAGCATGTCAAGTCTAAGGTCTCTAATTTGGTCATGTTGCTGAAGAATATTGACCCAATGTATCCAACGTCAGCAACCCGGCCAAAGCCCAATGTCAATACTTTCAAATTCTGTACATAAGGAGCAAGTTCATGGGCTTCAAATTCATACGTCCAAATGTCTCCAAGTTTTGCTATTGAAAGACTTTCAATGTTTGGTGGTAAAAATTCAAAAGTATAAAACTCGGCAGACCTAATTTCCAAGTGTCGCAAGTTTTGGAGGTGGGCACACTCAACAATATGTGTTTTTAGATTCAATTTTAAATTCTCAATGGAGCCAGGCAATAAAGTTATGAATTGAGTGACATCTTCCGTTTCAGTCGAATAATCTGATCTAAATTTTGATGCTATATTAAGCTCTGTAAGATTGAACTGCTGTGCTTCATTCTGTAAAAAATCCATAATGTCTTCCATACAGAAGTCATCAAATATCCGGACATATTTGACCTTTTTCAAGAACCACATATACTCGGCACAAAAACGTCTCAATACATTGCCGTAGAAAGGAAATCCATTATTGAAAGGGTTGAAATCATCTATCCCCTCAATGATCTTACCATCACTGGGTAGACTTCTTAAATATATCTCTAACTCCGTGGGATACATGTCTATCAATTCACAAATCTTGATTAAATCATCAATACGGTTAAAACTCACTTGCCCGCCCCCACCATTCGTGGCCCATATTATTGGCATCTCCTCGATATGGTGACGGTTACTCAACATGATTTTGCTCTTGACAATTTGTGGTAATATGAATGGCTTCAAAGGTTTTAGATCTAAAAATACTCGAAGGTGAGATGGTGGTAGATTTGATACAATAAGGGACATAAGTTCCAGTGGCAACTTCAACAAGTTGACGAAAAGGGGAACGGGTTCAACAAACATTTACTATTCAATTGATGTTTGTTACTTCTAGGTATGCGTGGTAGTTTAAGAAACTCTTTCTTGTTGATTCTTTTTTATATATTTGGCCCAATTGAATAGTGGCTTGACTGAACTCACTTGGGTTGGGTCTAAAACCAGGGTGTGGATGTGTGATTCTATAAACTTTTTGAAAATAAGATATTGGATTATTGAGCATAGTGCACTACGTGGTTGCGCTATTTTGATTCCTGTTTTAGATTTCAAATGAATTGATACAATTCACAACTTATTCCTAACACTATACATAAATGATTTTAATGGATTAAATTAATGTCTTTGACTAACTTTAATATGAAAAATGTATTCTAGTTCTTTTCAACTTTTGCATCTATTTTGCAACATAAACCATGTTACTCCAATAAGTAATTTTTGGATACGCCACGTCTTGTTCTATTTTTGGTAGGCGTGGTTTTAATTTTACAATACATACAATATTGGAGATGTATCCTTTTACCAAATACAATATTATTGAATATTAGTTTACTCCTTGAGAAATTTTTGTATCAAGGAAATGTGCTAGTTGTTAATGATGCCGTTCGGTCGCTTCAAATTACAAAATTAGCACCCAAACTCTCTGATCAGTAGATAGTTCTTATAGCAAAGATATGAATTTAGTATATGAAAATACAACTTTGTTGCAATTCCTGATTTACATGAAACCTTTGTCTAATTTTCCATTGTTCTTGGCGCAATAAAAGCCGCGCACGTGAATATTTGACTACATAACTTTCACCATCGGAGTCATCTCTCTCAGACAACAAAATCCAGGTTTTGCCCAGTTGATAGACAAGTTACCAGCCAATCAATTTAAATGCGGGGGTAGGCCCTTTTAGTGATCCCCATAACTCTTTGTTGCATACAGTGCTTCCGTCACTATTTAAAGGGGTCAAGATCTCGGGAGGATTCACCAGTCTGATCATATCATAATTCTTATCTTCTCCCTTCTCGCAAAATTCCGAACTCAAGCCTCGTCAATCCTTCACGAAAAGTTAATATTATCCGAATTTGAAAGAAACATCGACAGAATTAGTATCAAGATTTCATCAAGAAACCTAAAGCCAATATGTTATTATATTATATCATTGCTTATTTGTTTTCTGTTGTTCAAGCTGCCCATCTTGACCCATTGCCTGCTCCTCAATCAATTGTTTGGTCAAATGGTAGTGCAATCATTATCAATCCCCAGATATTACAAGCAAGTTGTTCATCTTCAATTGTTGAAGATGCATTTATTAGAACAGTATCTAGAATTCAGAAGCTGAAATGGTTTCCTTTCCCACAAGAAAATTTTGAGTATTCCTTGGGCGATGAGCTTCGTTCATCATTGGTACAAATTGAGGTTGATCATCCTGAAGCAGATTTGCAACTTGGTGTTGATGAATCTTATTCTTTAACAATTGACTCCAATGGTATCAAAATACATGCAGCCACTATCTGGGGTGTCTTGCATAGTTTTACTACTTTCCAGCAAATTGTCGTCTACACTCCAGAAAATAAGTACATTGTTCCCCTGCCAGTAAACATTACCGATTTCCCAAATTTCCAACATCGTGGGTTGATGATTGATTCTGGTAGAAATTTTTTGACAGTAGAGTCTATTATTGAACAGATTGACCTTATGGAATTATCAAAAATGAATTCTTTGCACTGGCATTTGGTAGATTCGCAAAGTTGGCCCTTGGCTTTAGATAGCTACCCAGAAATGACAAAGGATGCTTACAGTTATCTGGAAATTTATAGCAAATACGACTTACACTATATTGTTGATTACGCTCGTTCTAGAGGTGTTCGTGTGATTCCAGAGATTGATATGCCAGGGCATGCTCGTGCTGGGTGGAGACAGGTGGACCCAACCATAGTGGAATGTGCTGATGCCTTCTGGACTGATGCCGCAGTGGAGCCACCTCCAGGACAGTTGAACATTGAATCCCAGAAGACCTACCAAGTCATCTCCAAGGTTTATCATGAATTATCTGAGATTTTTGTTGATAATATGTTCCATGTTGGTAATGATGAATTACAGGCTAAATGTTATGCAAACCAAATTCTGGCAAACAACACAATAGAGGATTTATTACAACATTACTTGGATGAGGCTTTGCCAATTTTCCATGACATTAACAACCGAAGACTTACCATGTGGGATGATGTTTTATTGTCTGAAGTTGCAGTTGAAAGTATTCCAAATAATATTACTTTACAGGTGTGGCACGAAGCGGATGGG
This sequence comes from Candida gigantensis, assembly GCA_030557085.1. NCBI lineage: Eukaryota > Fungi > Ascomycota > Pichiomycetes > Serinales > Debaryomycetaceae > Candida > Candida gigantensis. The sequence goes on from JAKTVG010000001.1 coordinate 430,891, forward strand.
ATAAAAAACTTAACAGCTAGAGGATATGATGTAATTGTTTCTCTGTCAGACTTTTTATACCTTGATTGTGGTTATGCTGGCTGGGTAACAAACGATCCTAGATATGTTGATACACCAAATAATATTGATTTCAATACTGGTCAAGGTGGTAGCTGGTGTGGTCCGTACAAATCATACCAACGTATCTATGATTTTGATTTTACTGCCAATTTAACAGATGCAGAAACAAAACATGTCTTGGGTGCCGAAGCGGCGTTGTGGTCCGAACAAGTTGATTCCACGGTTTTGACCACCAAGATTTGGCCAAGAGCAGTAGCACTTGCAGAATCGACTTGGAGTGGAAACAAAGATGTTAATGGCCATCATAGAGGTTATGAATTCACCCAGAGGATTTTAAATTTTAGGGAATATTTGGTCAGATTAGGTTACAGTGTATCTCCATTGGTGCCAAAGTATTGTTTGTTGAACCCACATGCTTGTGATTTATACCAAACTCCGCCAGTTTATTGATTGCCAAAAAAATTTACATGAATAGACTGTTTAAAAAAAGATGATACTGGAATATAAAACTTTATTAGAAAAGATGTAGGGAAAATATTTAGTATATACGATATTAAAAGTATTAGAATTAAATTTTAGCTGTGTGAGGTTTGTTGATCACGTGAATATGTAGCATAGATAATCCTTCCCCTCCTGTCACGCGAGCTGAAACCACCACCTTTGATTAGTCACGAAGTTGGCGACCATTAATGGAAAGCAATCTCAGTGGTTCTAGATTTCATCTTACTTTGTACAATATACGCATTGATAACAAGTCATTTAGGTGTTTGGTTTATTGTCAAATTAGAATAATACTTCTACTGGGATTTTCTTCCCCACAGAAATCTTGAAGACACGTCTATCCGATCATGAAACATGTCATTTTTATGGTTGATCCTTTTAACTAATGCCCCCTCTACTTTTATAACTTACTAGACATTTAGTCTTCAAACTTAACTGGACTTTACCTCTTTGTTTGTCAAGTCTAACGTTAAAGCAGATTGGGTTATAACTTTGCAACAAGTCTCCCCATTTTAACAGCACTCATCTTATCTCACATGAAGCAAAAAAAAAAAAAAGTAAATATCTATTTCAACTTTGCCGTCATAGACATTTGAAGTTACACCATGGCCATAAACATCAATGAAATAATCGAACCAGGTAGGGCTTATAGGCCTGATCCTTCTGATCCAATAGTTCAACCATATGCCTACATATCTGAGACTCCTAGTAACAATCAAAATGTTCGAACCCGATTCCTTGTTGCATTTAATGATTTGTTTTACAAAATAACAGATCAAGAGTTGCTCAATAAAATAGGTGAAATTATTTCCATTTTCCATAATTCTTCTTTACTTATCGATGATATTGAAGATGATTCTCAATACAGACGTGGAGTTCCAGTGGCACATGTGAAATATGGGGTCCCAAGTACCATTAACTGTGGGAACATGATGTATTTTGAGGCGATGCAGAAGGCACAGGAGTTAAGTGGTTCTTGTGGGAGTCCTGAAATGAAATATCAAACAATACAAGTTTTGGTTGATGAGTTACTCAATGTACATAGGGGACAAGGTTTGGATATTTACTGGAGAGATTATCTCAGAAAGCTCGAAAAGTTGCCAGAAATCGAAGATTATTTACTAATGGTAAAGGACAAAACTGGATGTTTGTTCAGATTAGCAATTAAGATTTTGCTGATGTATTCTGATTTTAAAGAAAATGATAAATTAATTACTATTGCTAATTTGATGGGTATTATCTATCAAATTAGAGATGACTATTTAAACTTGGTGGATATCAAATATTCAGCAATGAAAGGTGTGACATGTGAAGATTTAATAGAAGGAAAATTGTCATTACCAATCCTACATTGCTTAAAAACCACCAATAATTCTCCTGTTCACAGAATCTTATACGAATATAACTCCAGTGCTGACAGAATTTCACAACATGCATTAATTGATGAGTGTTTAGATTTTATGAAAAATGAATCCAAATCCTTGGAATATACTTTAGATTTAATCAAACAATTGGAATCAAAAGTGACAAGCTTAATATTGCAATACCCTCATCTGCAAAATTCCGCATTGTTGAAAATCGTTGAACGTTTATGCGATCTTTAAACTAATGACATTTCATTCTTCAATGTTTCTGTGAAGAACAAATCAATTTCATTCAAAGGTGGGAGTGTATCAATCGGTGTAGTACAGAAATCAGCTGGTATAGAGAATCTTTGCGATTCAAATTGCAAATTTTTAGGAGCTAAATTGTGAGCTAATGGAATATCGATTGAATCAAGGGACAAGTTTGTATTTATTAAGGTTATTAATTCGGGAAATGTGTATTTTAATAGCACGTTGTTTTCAAATGATGTTGTTGTAGTCTTTGATAAGATGGGAGGCGCTGCTTTTGAATTTGCAAATTCAATTTTCTTCAAATCGTTTGATTTACCTGGAAATATGAATTTCGGACGTTCTGGATAATCTAATTGATTAAGTTGTGATTCAGTGGTCTTGGCCCCTGCTTTCTTCGATTGAACCCTCTTTGGTGGAATATCTTTCTCTAGATTCTGCTTAACAAGCTCCTTATATCTTTGTAAATCTAACTCATGTTGATTTGTCTTCCTCTCTAACTTCTGTTGAATTCTTAGACTCTTTCTTGTAGTGGTTGTGCTGTTTCCCTTTTTACTTCCTTTCATAATGGCAGTGGTGGAGATGAGATGCCAGGAACATTTCTGCGACTGAAAAAAAAATTCACCTATTCTATTCATCTTATCACAACACCATACACAAAACTATGCTATATCTCATTGGATTGGGTTTATCATACGAGTCTGACATTACCGTCAGAGGATTACAAACAGTTAAAAAATGCAAACGGGTTTACTTAGAAGCATACACTTCTATTTTAATGGCTGCTAACCAAGAGTCATTGGAAGAATTTTACGGCAGAGAGATAATATTGGCCGACAGAGAACTTGTCGAGACTGGATCTGATGATATATTGAAGGATGCCGATACAGAAGATATTGCATTCTTGGTGGTTGGGGACCCTTTTGGTGCTACCACACACACCGATCTTGTCATCAGGGCCCGAGAATTGGGAATCAAAGTCGAGACCATCCACAATGCATCGGTGATGAATGCCGTGGGCGCATGTGGGTTGCAATTGTACCAGTTTGGTCAAACTGTTTCGTTGGTGTTTTTCACAGAAACTTGGAAACCAGACTCATTTTACAACAAGGTGATGGAGAATAGGAAGATCGGATTGCACACATTATTGTTATTGGACATTAAAGTTAAAGAACAGAGCATTGAAAACATGGCCAGGGGAAGATTGATATACGAACCTCCGAGATATATGGACATTGCAACTGCTGCTCAACAATTGTTGGAGATTGAGTCAATCAGACAAGAACAAGCATACACACCTAACACTCCATGTGTGGCTATCTCACGTTTGGGATCACCGACCCAGAGTTTCAAAGCAGGAACATTGCAAGAATTGAGTGAATATGATTCAGGTGAACCATTGCACTCATTGGTTATGCTTGGGAGACAGGTGCACGAGTTGGAGTTGGAGTACTTGTACCAATTTGTGGATGACAAAGAGAAATTTAAGTTAATGGTGGAGCAAGACCAGGAGTACTTTAAACCGGCTCCATATGTGCCACCAGAAGAAGTGGATAGTGAGTAAGTAATAAATAACTCTAGCATTTCTATACCAATTCTATTTACAATGCCGCCTTTTCTGATTCTTCTGGCAAAACCTTGTTCAAGAAATTTACCACTTTGACAATTCCAAAAAATTTTGTCTTGTCCAAAGAGTTTACTGACAAATTTGGTTGTTGTTTTAATTTTTTGGCAATTGAATTTTCAAAGAAAAATATAGAATCGTGGACACCCCAAGGTTCAACCACCACATCAACGTAAGCGGAATCCTTGTTATCACTAATGTATTCGTGGATCTTTGGATTGAAAACACCCTTTGAATCTTGCTTTTGTGGTTTTACAGGAGACCCCACCGCATGCTCACTCCATTCCAAAATATCATCACGGAAGCATTCATGTTCTCCTGTAAGCACAAACACGGAATAACCTGGTTTATTGAAGGTGGGGATATCTTTCCAGTCTTGCTTATTAAGTGGGCAATTACCAGGTGAAATAGTTAATGAGCAAAGTTCTGCTTTATCCAAAAGAGCAGCTATGAAATGAATACTATTGGTGGCGTCAAATCTAATCATATCAACATTTGTATTATCATGGAACGAATGGCCAGGCGTGTATTGAACTGGGTCCGGATTTAACTTGACCCAAGCACCAATCAATATGGCACTTCTTGGATATGGTAAATTCAGTTTGGTTAATCTCAATTGTTGCAAAAATGTCACAGCTATATTTCCTCCAGCGGAATCTCCCATTAATATGATATTATTACTTCCATCGGAGACCAAATTTTTATAGGTATCAGTCAATTCTCCCAATTGATGTGGTAGTGGGTAACCTTTACATACCAACTTGTAATCCAAGACCAAAACTGACAATCTGGCTCTTTTAGATGGTTCTATCAAGTGGTAAATGCTCAATAAGGACTCAATTTGAGAAGGCAGGGTTTCGTTGAAAAAACCACCCCCGTGCAAATAAATTAAAACAGGATCACTTGGTTTTCTGTTTATTGCTTCAACAAGCCAGTAACTCTGTTTGTCGTATTGCTTCCCATAGTTGTTCAATTTCGTCAATGTCGGGTATTTCCTTGGAATCATTTTATTGATAATCAAGTCATTGTTCAACACTGCTAGATAACTAGTATCTTTGGCAGGAAGTTTTAAAACATTTTTGAAAAATACTAATTTCAAAGAATTTACCAAATCGTTTTTGAATATGCTGCTTGCTCCTCCAACAAATGGATACCGAATTAAAGCATAACCCAATTTAAATGGAATGCTAAGAAGCACCATCATACCTTCCAAAGACATCATGGTAAAAGTGCTGCTATTAAAAGGGATCTCACAGTTGTTGGCAGAAAATCAAAATTATGTTACTGTATTTTCAAGTGGGATCTGGGGACTTTATGTAATTTTATTGTTGTAACTTCGCAGTAATTTAGTATGGAGTTTATCCTTTCAAGTGTAAAAGAGATGGGAAATTAACTTTCTCGGGTAATAGTTTATTCCTGCCGCGGGGTTCCCTTCGTAAAATTTTATCCGTTCGAAATGTGGAGCAATGCTGTTGTTGAAAAAATACGCTGGTCTACCAATGCACTCCAGAGATCTTGAACGGTTTAAGGAAATCGACGATCACTACTTGTGGTTGCGGTATACCAAGTCAGAATCTAGTACAATACGTTTGCTGGTTTGAGGTTGACAACAGGATAAAGTAGTTCTTTAGAATCAAGTATCATTACAAGAGATAGATGAGGAGTAAGTAATAAATAACTCTAGCATTTCTATACCAATTCTATTTACAATGCCGCCTTTTCTGATTCTTCTGGCAAAACCTTGTTCAAGAAATTTACTAATTTGACAATCCCAAAATACTTGCTCTTATTCAAAGAACCCACTTTCAATCTTGGTTGGTTTTTCAATTTGCTGGCAACATCATTTTCGAAATATAAAACAGAATCGTGGACACCCCAAGGCTCGACAACTACTTCAACATAAGCGGAATCCTTGTCATCTTTAATATATTCATGAATTTTGGAATTGAAAACACCATTTGAGTCTTGTTTCTGAGGTTTTAAAGGAGATCCCAAGGCGTAGTAACACCATTCCAAAACATCGTCACGGAAACATTCATGTTCTCCCGCAATTACATACGCAGAGTAGCCAGGTTCATTGAATGTAGGTATATCTTCCCAATCTTTATGGTTGTATGGACAATTTCCAGGTGAAATAGTTAATGATTGGTGTTCAATGTCTCCCAAAATGTGAACTTGTTTATCGACATCTCTGAAATGGCCAACTTGTAACATATCGAATGGTGAGTTGTCATAATAAGAATGACCAGGTGTGTCTTGAATTTCATCAGGTGCTAGTTTAACCCAAGGACTGATCAATGCAACACTTTTAGGATATGGCAAATTAAGCTTGTGTAATCTTACTTGTTGCAAAAAAATCAACGCTAGATTTCCTCCTGCTGAGTCCCCCATCAACAAGATATTATTGTTTCCATCTGATACCAAATTACTATATGTGTCAGTCAATTCACCTAATTGATATGGAACTGGGTATCCCTTACTTGCAAGCTTGTAATCCAATACCAATATTGATAATTTTTTTCTCTTTGCTGGTTCTAAGAAATGATAAATACTTAACAAGGATTCAATTTGAGATGGCATAGTTTCAAAAAAATAACCACCACCATGCAAGAAAATCAAAATAGGATCAGTTGGTTTTCTGTTTTCACTTTCAACAAGCCAGTAACTTTGTTTGTCATATTTCTTACCGTAGTTGGGTAATGTTGTCAAAGTAGGATATAACCTTCGGATCAACTTGTTAATTATGAAATGATTGGACATGATTGATAATATTGCACTTTCCCTGACTGGCATGTATAACGATGTACGATAGATTGTTAATTTTAGGGAATTGATCAAATCATTCTTGAATCTACTATTTATGCCTCCAAAAAACGGATATCTCAATAAAACAATTAATAACTTAATAGGAATACTCAAGAGAATTCTCCAACCTTTCAATGAGAGCATGATGAATCGATAGTATGGGTGATGTGGTTAGTCTAAAAACGAAAAAGAAAAAGTGAATCTTTATAAAAAAAAAAAAGTCAGAGATCTCCTTTCTCTAGTTACTTTCAGGTGGATTTAGTGATCCTATATATATAGTGCTGTAATTTCGATGTCATTCTTTCGTACTTGAAATTGTGGAATTTTTTCTCTCCTTCTTCTTCTTCTTCTTCTCCTGTCAAGGAAGCCAACGGCTGGGGCGGGGGGACGAGGAATAAAATCAGCATGTGGGGTGCGTTTGCGCTCCACATTGTGCTGTACAAAAAATTGCACGTGTAAAGTGTAGGTAGATCTGGATCTAACATGGTTGTGAACTGTTTAGTTATATCTCATTAACGTCTATTGCATTTTGCAGTCATTTAAGAATCACTTGTTGCAGTTAGAAATCAAGTTGTTCTAATGCAAACTGATGGAACAGTGTACTCCAAGTTCTTTAGTTGCGAAAAAATAAAGGAACGTATTATTACAGGGAGCGCAATACTAATTAAATTTTCACATGCCAAAAAAAGAAAAATCAAATAAATAATTCCACCATACACACACATAATATACAATATACAATACTAAGCCAACCAAACAAGAAGAACCCTCACTCAATAATTGTTCATTATCTTGATCCAATTGTCAACCCAAAAAAACACAAACTCTAATATTTCTCACCAAAAAACAAACTGTAATTGTTAGTTTCAAACGGCAAGGCACTTCCAGAGTCAACTTCATCTTCTGGTATAAGGTCCAGTGATACAAAGAATTGTTGGAAATTCATCAAACTCTCAACATCATTATTTTGCTCATCCATAAAACTAAAATCATTTAAAATACGATAAGCAGCATCATTCAATCCCAACTGTTGTTGAACCTTTTTACACTCGTGTCTTTGAACCAAAGCAGAAATCAAATCAGTACTAATCTCTGCATACCTCTCTGCACCTTTGTTACAAACAGAATACTGTGACAAAATATAATTAGCTGCCTTCAATGATTCATACAAATCACTTTCGGAATACCCTTCATCTTCGAACGATCCATTAAGGATAGTGATACCAATAATAATCGAAGCATAGAAACAACAAGTAATGATAACATAGCATTCCATTCGTTTAGTCTTTTGAAATGTAGTATTGATGAAATGGGTCAAGAGCTTGATCGCTAGCATTGATGCTTTGGTAGCAGCATGACAAAGTTGTTTGCTCAACTCATCGTCCTTAAATGACTTGCGCATTTCTGGTTTGATGTTACTAACAGCTTCAAACATAAAGAATGGTCTACCTAATAACATGATTGCCCATAAATGAACCAAATGGAGACCCAATAAAGCAATAGTATTTCCACCATCATGATTGTCGGGTATGCTTCCTTCATTCAACACCATATCAAATGCCAACTCAGGATCTAGATTCTTGGACCATAACTTCAATTGCATAGCCAAATTTTTCGTACGGGCAGTATCAATCACTTTATCGTGGTAAAAGTTATTCACTATTCTACCAATCAAAGTACATATCTTAGTCACTTCAACTTGGCATTTTGAACTATAGTCAAGATCAAATAATTTCAAAGCTTTGAATCTCACTGGATCATCCCAGTTATAGTCGTTGATCGAGAATGGTCTCCCAAGAAACACCGAAGATATACGATCAGCTATGAAAAGACTTCGGTAGATTCGTTTTCTGTACTCGCATTCCGACGTAAGTGTGGAAAACTGTTCATTCACAAAGTTTCTGTGCAATCCCATAGATTGAGCATAGGTGATGGCAGTATTTAAATGCAACAACGCAGTGGATTTTTTCAAAATTGATTCATAGTAATAATATTTCAAGAAATGACATAAAACACACCACATGGCAGAATCTTCAACCAAGTCACGCACCAAGAGTCTAGCACTCTCAAAGTAAGCTGCCCCTTTTTCAGCTTTTGGATTCTTGTTACTGAAATCAATATAAGTTGACCCTATTGCCAATACCAAATATAACAATACTCGTTTTTCTTGAACCTTTTCATCAAGTGGGTTTTTATAAACCGGATCAACAATGTCTTTGTGAAATGTCGACATTTCGAAAACAAAATAGAAACTATTTATGTTGTATTTGAAACTTTCAATGTAAAGATCTCTTTCTGTTGGTGGTGGAAGTGGAACAACAGTTTTCATGGTTATTTTCAATGGTTTATCAAAAACAGGACACCCACGTAAATCTTCAGTTAATTTAGTTGACCCAACATACTCGTAAAATATATTTCTTGTTTCATACAAGACTGACAAAGGACTAGTTTCTCCCATGTACCTAAACGTTCCACCCTTGTCAACCAACAAGATCGAACTTTTACCCTGTTGATTGGAAATCCCATCTTTTGCTGAGGTGGTAGTATCAGGATCGTCTAATGGAGCATCTTCTTCTTCAATGTTATTTGAGTTGTCATTTTTATCCAATGGGAAAGATAGCAATGGTTGTAATGACTTAGGTACACTGGAGACTGATGCAGGGCTGTCACCTACAGCAGAAGAAGAGCCAGGTGTCGTTCTTGGTGTTGGCATGTCAGGACCATCTTTTTGAAAGTCGCTTTCTGGTGTAACAAATACCATCAGTGCATCTTGCACTTTGACTTGTGGAATGATATTGGCTTGTTGCGGTTGAGATTTTTGTTGTTGAGAGTGGTATTGCAACTGATGTGGTGGTGGTGCGTCCGGTTGCAGTGGAAGGCGATATGGGTTGGCGTTGAACATGGGATGTGGTGCAACATGGCCACCCAAAGTAGAAGCTGTATGAATAGGTAAATGTTGTGATGATTGTGGATGATGAGTGTAGCTATGGATTGGGGGTTGGTGGGATGCAGTTGGATGGGACATTTGTTGACTTACGTTAATACTGTCTTCTCCGCTTGTTCTTGGAACTTCGTTAGCCTCTTTTGCTTGTTTCAATTTGGCTAATCTTTCACCTCTTAACGAACGTTTGTCAACATTTGTGTAAGTACAATCGAATCCCTTTTTCAGGCATTCCACACAAGGTTTTTGACCAGAACATTTAAACTTTCTCTTTTTACAGTTGTCGCAAGCACTTGAGACTTTCTGTCTTTGATCATCTGGAATTCTTCTGATTCTCTTCTTGGGCACCTTCTTGACTTCTGGAGCTGACATTGTTTTGATTGAATTGGTAGTGATGAGAAAATAGATAAGATAAAATATGAATAAGTAGGAGGTTTGATGTTAGCAGTCAAAACCTGTTTGGCAATTCCGGAAATAAATAAAACCTTATTTTCGACTGATTCAAATTACAACAGTAAACACAAACTGGTAAAGATCACTTATTAGCGAAAGCAGATGTTTCTTCTAGATATTGAAGATGGAAAAATGAAAATAAAAAAAAAAATTTTTATAAGGATAAATGTAGCTGTTCAAAAATCCGTAAAATATCTTTATATTTAAAAGACCATCAAAATCCTCATAACTCGCTCTATTTTTACTACTGGCTCCGTCCTAATTTTTTCTCCTTTTTTTTTTTTATTAATTTGCCTCAACGCAAAAACAGTCACAACCCAGAGAAAAATTAAATACCCCCCAATTTTTTTCATTTTCGCGAAATTCTCGCATAGTTAAGTATTTCCAGAATTAACCAAATCTTTTAATAAAAAACGGAGGCCAATTTGATATCTTATTTTTATTAGATTTCTATACCATTTTGGCCAGTTTCGAACTATTTGCGCAGAAAAAACGGCAAAAAATCGAGTCCTTTAGGGT